>VYZT01059432.1:18962-42060 GCA_013400735.1 Pomatostomus ruficeps | reverse complement strand
TTACCCGCGGGCTATGCAGCGTTTCGGGGGCTGGCGGCGCTCGGGGACGGGGAGCGAGGAGCCCGTGGGTGGGACGTAGTGCCAGGGTCGGTGAATAGCAGGGGGCACGAGGTGAGGTTGATGTGGGGCTGTGCCTTTGGGCCCGTAAAACACTCGTTTTAAACACAGAGGTCAGTGAGATTATGTTAGACCTGGACCCTTTCTCTCAGACTCTCCCTTCAGTGAGTTCTCATTTTGCTTTCACTGGGGGTTTTACGAGGTCGTTGAACCTTGAGCTTTACAGAGCAGTATCCTTGAACTGCTCTCCGCACAGTAACATATTAGAGACGTGGTGCTTCTCCCAGTGCCTGCGACAGGAACGTCCTGAAATTGAAGAACATCTTCATCATGCACGGCGTGGGTTTTCTTTCCACGCTGAGTACAGAGAAGTGGTAAAACCTGGAGTGAAAGGCAATCTCCTCACTTTCTGATGTGAGGCCAGGAGAGGTAGAAATGACTCCTACATGCACCTTGCAACACCTTTCCTGCAGGTTTCAACATAAGTGCTAGGGATCATCGGCATCAGGCTGGGTTTGGACAGTTTATTGTCATGATTGGATTCAGTGCCTTCAGAATCCCCGCACTAGTGTTATACCTCTTGGTCTAACACTCCCGTGGTTTGCATTGTTGGAATATGCACCACTGCACTGCATAGTAAAGAGCTTTCTTTGTTAAGGCTGTGCTGGGAGACATCACTGCCTCTCCTGGCCTTTGTGCCCCAGCTTTCTGCCTGCTTTGTGGAGCTGAATGGAGGATTAGTTCTGTTACCTTTGTATTACTGCATTTTTTTCAGGTGCCCTTAGCTGCTGCTTTAAAAAGGTATTTTTTTAGCATTATCACACTGTTGGTTGGTGATGTTACCCAGTTACCTTAAAATTGTGCTTAATTTGATCTCTCTTGCTTTTCTCAAGCAAAATACAAATAACAAAAGTGTGTTCATAACAGGCTAAGTAGAACACAATAGAAAACAAATATCTACAAAGCACATGAGAAAAAAATATAGAAAGAGCTATACAGTGCTCAAGTCTGACTGAGTAACCTTCCCTACCTGTAGACTTGCTGGTCACTCCTGACAAGATGATGATCACGAACTATTTCCGTGTATACCCTGCACTTTAGGTAAGGGGGGCCGGTTCCTACAGGCATAGGAGCAGTGGCAGATAATACCAGTCATGATGTACATTGTTTTTATAACCAATCTTTGAAGCCTTCTGGGCAAATTTAAACCTTTTATCTGGAAACCTGTGCCCTTTTCCTTGACCCTGTCAGGAAATGAGCTGGTCATTCTTTGTGAAGAAAATTCAAGTAGTGTCAGCTCGCACAGTACGTACCAAGTATTCCTCAGTGATTAGAATCTCCTCCTAATTAGTATATTTAGCAAAAATACGGTCTTTTAGTGGGCCTTATTCTATATCAGTGTGTGTATTAATAAGCACTTAAGTTGATAAATACAACTCAACTACTATGATTCAGTATTTTGTGTTAATTGGTAATTGTGTGTAGCGTTTTATGAACCTTGCATTAGTTGGGTGATTGTGCAAGTACTTGAGTTCTTAATTAAAAAAAAAACAGGAGACCTCAGAGACTACTGTCTTTATATGTGTTGTTTTAAGATGGCCACTAAGTAAAGGTGAAGCTCCTATTCCAAAGGATATGTAGTTATAATGCTTCCTTCTGGCAGAATTAAACTCCTCTATTTTTAATCTTTTTTTTAATATATAGTTCCACAAGACAGTCTGAGTCAAATGAACAGCTTGCTGCTCTTTCCCCCCCACTGGTTATTTTGAGTTGATTCTGGTGTTTGCTTGATCACATGAGAGGCCAAATTCCACTCTGCAACAGAGGGGGAAAAAACCCTCATACCTGGCAAGATGTTAACTTTTTCTTTTTTTTGGCTGGTTGAGGATAGTTTATTTTAAAGCAGATTAGTAGCTGACCTGATATGAAGAAGGGATTACTTCTGCTGAAATGCTAAGATTATGGAAGGAGTAAACTAGGAGCAAGACCTCCTTGCCTGTTTGGCATGGAAGCTAGTAATTTGCGTATCCATTACATGAAATTGCATGCCTGCTGGATTTGCACTAGCAATTAATTTGGTGTCCTTTGGTTTAGTCTGTTTAGTAGCAATTGCTGAAGCCTTAAAGCTGTCCTGAGTCCACTGGTGCAACAGAAGAAATTAGACTGGTTGTAGTGTGAGTGCTTGACTTAAATTTGGCACCTGCATTGTTACTTCTCTGTAGAATGAGTCCTTCTGCCTCTAAATGTTGAAAAAAAAAAGAGTACTTGAGCTACTGCCTATTTTTTTCCCTCTCCTTTCTGCAGCTAGGATTCTGCTGTGCCTCAGGGAAGGCTCTGTTCCTGCTGTCTGTAGTCTGCAGATAGGGATTAATCTTGTGAGGCTATTATCCTTTCCTTCCGTCTCTGTAGAGTTAAAAAGCAGACCGTTACATTTGCTCACTGCTTCAAAATTACAGCCAGTCGTACAGGAAGATTATTTTTGTGGTTTTAGGAGCCAGCATTTTTTTTGTAATCAAAACCTGCTGAAACATCTTTAAATCACTTAATTGATGAATGAGGCAGCTGTGAGCAGAGGCAGCAGAAGTGATGTCTGAAATCTGCTTTGCTGACTCTGCAGCTCACAAGCTATCTTCCCTTCTGCAGGAAGGAGAGGAAACCTTGTGGACATTTTTTTTTAATTGCTCTTTTCCTGGCACAAAGGGATCTTGTTGCTAAGAAGCGTCTGACATCAGTCATTTCTCTCTCTTGCAAGAACTTCCACACTACATTTTCTAGTCAGTGACTAATAAATGCACATCCTACAAGCTATGTCCATAATGTTACTAAAAAAAATAGCATAATTGTGTTAGCTGAAGGATGTTTCATTTTGTCTCTACAGGTTGCAGTGTTGTTATCGCCTCTCGTAAATTTGACCGATTAAAAGCTGCTGCAGAAGAACTGAATAGTAGATTCGCTTCCATGAGTCCTGCCAAAGTGACTCCCATAGAGTGCAATATCCGCAAAGAAGAAGAGGTAGGTGAGTGTTCTTGTTCTGGGGGTTAACATATCAAAAGCATATTGTGTAGTTAAATTCTCACCTCTCCAAAGATCTCTGGCCTTGAAAGTAGCTTAGATCAGGAGAAAGGTGGGGCAAAGCTTAGTTAAATTGGTCTGAGTAGATGTGCTTCCCCAGGGAAGACATTTGTAAGACACCCAAGCGAAAAAGCATTTGTAGATATTGGCAAATATTTTTCTAACCACGCTTACATTTCTAGGAGATGCCGGCCTTGGATCTGGCAAGTTCTACAGCAAGCCCGAGCCCACTTAGCATGAGTCTTTGTCACATTGCTGTGACAGAAGTGAGGGGGTGTAAACTTGTGAAGATGGAAACCTCAGAATAGTTCCTTCAAACAGGAAGGCATAGCATGGAATCTCAATGCTTGTGACTTGACACAAGTGCCCTGCATTGTCAGTTTGGCTTGTATTAAAGCCAAAAAACCCCATACATAAGCAGTATTTTAGCCATGTTTGAAAATTTGGTTACAGTTTGAGGCGTGCCTCATTGCGAACTCTATCACTATTCAAGATGATTTTTTTATTTTTTCTTTATATTACAAAAAATGGTCGATCAAGAGCAAAACTGCTTAATCCAGGTATAGCACTCCTCAGGCAGGCCTACTAGGCCGAGGGCCTAAAGGAGAGCCACACAAGGAACCACACAGAGACAGCAGCAGGAGAGGGCAGAAAAAGAGAGGGCAGAACCCTCTGACTTTTATTTATATGTTTTCACACATCACCGTGGATTGGAGGTAGAAATCACCACCTCTTTTAATCCACTGGTCAAAGTATTTGTCTATCATATTTCTCCACCCATTATACTGGAATTATAAACATAGATACAGTTTAGGAAAGCATAGATAGTTACCAAGAGAACCATGGCCATGTTTACAGAAAGTCAGAGAAAAATGTTACAGAAAGAAAAACACTGAAACACTGCAAAGTCAGGGCAACATCCAGGTTCTTCAGAAGTCTGCATGCACCTCCTGATTTTTAAATCTCTGTAATTAAATATTTAAAAGTCCAACTTCAGGTTGGATTTTTAACTTTTTGAAGACAGGTAGAAAATCTTCCAGTAACCACTGATTGCTACATTTTTCTAAACCTCTCAAAGACTCTCTTAACCTAACTATTAATGACTTTTAGTAGCTATGAAGATTCTGGAAGTATCCTAATATATATCCATAAAACAAAAATTAAAATTCTTCCCTCAGGTAACAGTTCATGCCATGAAATATTTATAGTGCTCTACTCAGACTTTCTCTCCTGAAGGAGATGAACCCTGGGGCTGTGCAGTATGTCATTTCACCTACCAGTGAATTTTAGGTTTGCATTTACTGGCATCAACAGTGCAACATAATAGGTTATGGCAGATGTCAGAGGGCAACTTGCATGATTAAAGCAATGGGAAAGAAAGGAGGTAAAGAGGAAAAAAGGTTTAAGCTCTTTTTTTGGTCTGTTTCTTGCAGAAAGTACTCTGGCATGCTTAATAACCTTCTGCAGGTGAATCATGTTTCTGTATCAGTCTGAAATGGATTAGTGGGAACTGCAGAGTTCTGTGAGATGGTATGGGGCCTGGGTGGTGAAATGAGGTAATCTCCACTAAACTACCATTCCTTCTTTGTTTCCTTTTTAAGTGTGGCTAAATACCTATTTGACAAAACAAGCTTAAGTGTCTTTGGAAATTTTTGAAGGTGCTTTTCAGGCCTTCTTCATAGTGCTGTGTAAAGTGTTTAGGCATTATTCTGTGTTACAGGTAGCCATGCTGATACTTGAAGAAACCTCTGTCTTTGCAGTTTTATCATGGAATTCTCTTGTTTCCAGTTTAGTTTTAAACTCTACCGATTTACAGACACATCAGAACTTTCCTAGAACTTTTCATATGATATTGGTGAAGCTTCTGTTGGATGTCTCCTGCCAGTGGAAGTTCTCTTGAACCATTGTCCTTTCATGTCTATTGAAGAGAGGCTTCAGAGGAAAAAGGCAGATGAAACTCTAGTCTTGAACTTTTCAGTCATTGATTTAGTCTTATAGTTTGACTCACTTCAATTCTCCAACTGCTCTTACTTCTTTCTGTTGAAGCCCTATTTAGAAAAAAATTGTTATGAAAATTTCATAAGCCTTTTGCTGAAAATCTGAATAAGGAATGCCATTTGTGTTGCATGTTAACATAAGAACTTGTGTACCTCTTAAATATTTCTCCATTCCAGATGCCCATCTCCAAGACCAGATGTTTTTTATTGGTTAGAGACATCTTGTGATTTTTGTTCTTTAGCTTGCGCCTTTCTGGCTTTGTTCTCTTCTGTTAATACTGAGATTCTCAAAGATTGCTAAATCCTGGCCATGTGTTACTTAATTTCTAAATTTACTGTTGGACCAGTAACTTGTGTTTTCAGCTCTTAAATTTGTAGTGAGGATAGCACTTCCTTATGCTTAGGTACTTTGGTTTTTAAGGTGAAACTGAATAAACTCAAATTGACAATTGTTAACTTACGCTCCTAAAAACTGTCAAACTGAGGCATATGGCAGATTTTCCACAACGCACTATTGCTTACTATTGCTTATTTGTTATGTTTCGTGAGAAGCAATGGTGAGAAGTGCTTTTTTCCTCATTTGCACTTGCTTGCCTTGGGGAAACTAGAGGAAAAGTACCTTTGGGCTTCTACTTCGATTCGAAGAGTATTGTACATACACTTTCAAAACCTGCTCCATTCTTAACTTAAAATTGGGACTTGGAGGCATAGGAACAGGGATCAGTAAAAGATGTTGTCAAGGATTTTTCTAGGAGGCAAATATTAAATAGAGACAACACAGTAATATAACTCACTTTAGTATTTTCACAAATACAGGAAGAGCTTCCTGTTACAGTGGAAGAGAGGATGAGAGGGTATGTAAACTTTTGGGTTCCCTCACAAAAGAAACAAGACTTGTACAACTGTGTTGGCTCTGTATGCTTCTCATTAGTAACATTACAACTCATTGTTTGCTTTCAGCTTAGTATGAGTGAAGAGTATTTACCTCAGAAATCACAGGAGCACATTGCTGGGTAGAGAGGACAGTCTGGGCAAGAATTCCATGTGAGTCACTACATCCTCCTTCTTAGCATTTATACCAGGTACCAAAGAACATGTGCAAGAGAAAAACATTATCAATGTTTCAACAAGGAAAAAAAACTTAGGCGTTCAAGTCCCCTTAGATGTCAGAAGTGATCCATCACAAGCTTCAAAGCCCAGGAAGTTTCCTGAAGAACTACATAATTCATTTAATATATCATTCTTTCTGACATCTCACTGAAGTCTCTCTAAGAGTAAATCTTTGTTTTAAAGGAAGCCACCCTGATCACCTGTAGGAACAAGCCACTTGTTCTTATTATAGCATGCCATTTTTTTTATCCTTCCTTCTCTGTCAGTTGTTCTGCATTTCTCTAAAGGCCCCTATGAATTTTGTCCTGGTTTTAATTTTATAAACTGGAGGGAGGGACTTTGAATAGGGAAAATTTAAGAAAGATGAAGGTGCTTTCAAATTGCTAGAAGATTATTTTTTGCCTCCTATTGCAAATCTTAACGTAACTGATCTACTTTGAAGATGACATGGTTCATGCCTCTAGTTTTGATCTGTGAAATTCAAACATTAGAAGGTTCATCCCTCACCATGTAGTCCAGTATGTTTGTTAGCGCTCTTTCTGGTCTAGGAGGAGGCAAAGAAGGTGCAGTGAATTAATTGCTGCAGAAGCTTGATGGCAGATATCTTGGGAACAACTTAATGAATTCACATTTTTAAGTCTCTAAATCTTCATCCTCAGAAGCCCTTTTGCTTTCTAGCAAACCTTACTTTTTGTTTAATGTGCAAGAAATAATCCTGCTTGATGGAGGATTTTCAACCACTGCGTAACCTGTCAGACTTATTCTTGTCATGAGTTTGCTGCTGCTTTTGACTGGTTTTCCATTGAGTGTTCTGTAAAATATAAAAAAACCTGTTTTATTTTTAAAAATGGAAGAGTATAGGGTTCTGGGATAAGAGGTCTTGAGGTGTCTCTATTCCATCATCAGAATATATTTACGTATTTCTGTATCCTGTCATGGGGCGTTATCCTGGAGCAGTGATTGTGCACCTGTTCCCTTTGCCTGTGGTTTGGAGTGTGTATAGTGATAGTTGTTGCTTCTTAGTGATTACGAAGCTGAAGTAATTTTTATTGTTTGCATATTTGCTGGCACTGCGCTCATAATGTGTAGAGAGCAGATCAGTTTGCTTTTGCCGAGATACAAACCAGAGCTCTGGTGTGCCTGTGTATCTTTATTTATCTCTTCTTGTGTCTTAAATTTTGAACTACAGCAAATCTGTTGACAGGGACAAGACATGAGGACTGAATGCCTGAATTAAGGGGAGGAAGGAAGGTAGAGAGACTGAGAGAGACAGAGACCAAGCAAATGATAGTCACAAGCTGTGGATCCAGCAGTGTCCCGTCAGTCTTCTGGAGGCACCACCTTCATATAGGCTGAGTTCGGAGTATCCGTGGGGTGGTCACAGATGCCATTCCCATAACTTGGGGTGATATGTAGGAGCAGCTGCTTCCTTTCCCACAGCTTGCCACAGTGGGCACTTTTGTCCAGATGTGCCAAGATGTGCTAGCCCAGTCTTACCTCTGCTAGGCCTGGAATTAGTACTTTCCTCCTGCAAATGTCCCCCTTCTGTGCTTCTCTCAAGTTCCTGCTTTGATGGCTTATTATCTTATGGCAAGTTTCTTCTGTGGACTTGATAATGTTTTGAGACAGGCAGCTGTACTCTTTAAATCCTTACATTTGTAAAGCCTTTTTGCTATACTCTGTGGACAAACATTTCTTTAACTGGCACCTACATAAGCAGAAGCTTACATGTCTAGGTAGGTGGAAGATAAAACCTTGTATTTACGGCAGGCCACTGCTCTTCTTGAAATCAGCAATTCAGAATTCTGTTCACAGTGTCTCCTTTCCACACTTGAGCTGCAGCAACAGCACCTGCTGCTGGACCAGATCTGAGGGTAAAACCTGTCACTTGGACATCAGCAAGACAACTTCAGACAGACTCAGTACAGTGCTACTTAGCACGCACCTTGTGTCTGACGTCACTAATAGCTTTTCTTTTCCAATAAACTTTATAGCTTAGCATAGGCTCAGTTGGTTTATAAATACTTAATGCCTGTCTGTGTGAAGCCTGTAGTGAAAGACTATGGCTTGGTGGGGAGTTGTGGATAAAGAGATTCCTGTTGCTGTACTTTTAATAACACAGCAATAACACAGAGTAAAAATACCTGTTACCACTGTGCCAGAATGCCTACTAGTTCTAGCCACCAAATGGCAAATCTCTTAACACTCTATAGAGGGTTGTTTGCCTGTGTGTTTTACTCAGTCAGGGTGACCTGTGAATGCATGTGGACATTTGTCCCTTTTTCCCTGACAGTGTCAGTGACTACTGTCATTTCAGTTTTCTGTGAATATGAGTTATCTGTGAACATATGCTACTGCATAATACTTCTAAGTTGCAGTCACACTCAAAAGTTCCTTATTGCAGAGCACCAATCTTCTGTTTATGTCTGAAGTGCCTGATTTTATTCTTTTCTGTTTTTTTCAGAAAAACGTCCTAAACTAGTAGCTCTACCTCATGCAGCTCTACTTTGCTTCCAAAGGGAGTCTTTATAGTTTTTCTAAGAAGTTCTTTCCAAGTGGATTTTTAAATTATAGGAGCAGAAAAGAACTTTCTTTAGTAGTCACTGTGATTTAAATGTGTTCTACCAGACCCTCCTTCTCTCTGTGCTGCTGGCTGCTGTCACCATGTTTACCGTAAGTGGGAGAAGCACTGCAGGGATGCTTTTTCTGCAATACAGAAGACAGTGTGAAGGTTGCTACAGTTGGAGCTTTCTGAGCTGTCACTGGAGAGCCTGCTGGCCTTTCCTAGCTTTCAGAAAGCAGAACTGATAGGCATTTGTTGTTGTTGGGTTTTTAATTTCTCTTTTCCTGACAATATGGTGCAACAAGTAGGAACAACAACAGTTCCTTAAGTACAACATATGAACCATTTCGAATTGATATGTTATAGCATATAACATACATTTTGTCCAGCTGTTGAAAACTTGCTTTAATGTCTCTTCTCAGTGGATTTTTCTTGTTAATTTGTTTTCTGTCTTTTCTTTCTATGATTCTTAACATTTTTCCTTCTCTCTCTCTCTATCTTTCCACAGTCTGAATGAATAGCCTTAGTCTGTTCAAATCTTCCTTGTACTGAAACCATTTCTGTTCCATAAATGAGCACATATTTCAGTGACTTACAGAGATTAATGCTCAAAGCAAGATTCTCAGACTGATAGGGAGAAGAGAGAAGAGTTTGATATTGCTGACCAAAGCCTAACTTTTGCTGCCTATCCAGACATAACTTTCCTTTACTCACAACAAGGGAAAAGTAAAAGCCAGGATGTCCTGGCATGGCTGTTCTCTCAAGCCATGAGTTTAGGACTGCTGTCACAGGTGTTTTGGTTTTCTGGGTTTTTTCCTCACATCCCACAACCTGCAGTGACTATTGTGAGGAATAAGATGAGATTCAGAATTTGAACATTGAGTTTAGGTATCAAAATTATTTTCTTAAGGCATTTTCTTTTCTCAGCAGGCACTAGTTTTTCAGTCATTATATGTTTAGGGTTTTTTCTTTCAATAGGGTCCATACTATCCTGTTAAACCACCCTGCACTGTTAGCAATAAAAGATGGAAGGCATCTATTTATGAGACTGAGTTGGTAACACTCATTTTGAGATACAGATAATGCATTGCTTGCTCTTTTTTTTTGCTTCTGATGTTTTCTACTGCTAACTCAATACAGAGAAAGGCTGATTGACATCCTTCCCCTAGCCCAATCTGTTTGAGTGACAACATTGCTCCACCTGTTTGGTTTTTTGGGTTGTTTTTTTTGTTCTGTGTTTTCTCTGACCACAGATGCTAGATTAACTTTTTATATATGCTTGAGTAGGAATAAATGATGCATGGTATCTAGTTATGATTGATGATGTAAGCAGGAAACAGTCATGTTGTCGCATTTCCTGTTTCTTGAGATAAAGATTAAATTATGAAGTTGTTGGTATGGAGTTCTTATTACTATCTTGCAATAATATTTTTGCTAAAGAAGATAACTTGTATTTCCAGCATTTTTTTAGACTTCATGTTTTGTAGGGTAATTAACCTTCTTGCTTTATGTAAGAAGATCGGCTGTTGCCAGCTCATATGTCAGAGCTGTAGTGAATGTACAAAATTTCTAGATAAGGATGATAAAACTCCACGAGATGAGTTATGTTTTCTATTTAAAATGGTCAGGTATATGGTGAGATAAAAATAACAGTAACTACCTCATATGGAACTCTTTGAGGATCTCACGTGAACGCCCCCACTCTTCTGAAAAACGTCAGGAGATTGTTAGTAGGTCATACATAGTGGGCTTTTGTGTCTGTTTGGTTTTACAAATCTTCAGCAGCTTAAAGCCCTTTCTTTAGGTGCTGGTATTTTATGCAGCACCTGCATTATACCAGCAAAATTTCCTATGTAAACACGGATACAACCCAGTTCTTCTTGGCTGACTGAACCTGTCATACTGATCTTGCAGCTTCTCTGAAGGCAGGACCTCCGCTTTTTCTGTGAAAAGGGCATGAGGGAGAAAACACTGTCTGAGAATGAAACTGGGTATAGAACCTAATCAGCATACCACACTAACAAATACTGTTTCAGGTAGAAGTTTTGGTGGAGTCTACACTGAGTCTGCATGGGAAGATTGACTTCCTGGTGAATAATGGAGGGGGCCAGTTTGCAAGTCCTTCTGAAGCCATCCGTGCAAAAGGCTGGAATGCTGTGATAGACACAAATCTGACAGGGACCTTCTATTGCTGCAAAGCAGGTAAGGTCTGAACATTAAACTTTTTGTGTTTAATTGTTTTTGTTTTTCACAGAAATACCAGAAGATAAGAAATGTAAAGTTTCCCTAGCTTATTTCATGCACTTATCTGACAGTGGATATTTATTTTCCTGAATCTTGTCCAAAGCTTTGCATTAAATGGTATATTACATTTATTTATAAATACAAACATACATGTAGGCAAGCATGATTTTCTGGTTAAGGCCAGTTTTGGGGAGTCAGTTGACTTTGATACTCATTTAAAAGACTGTGGGAAAATCACTTAACTTTTGTGGGCTGTATTCACTGTGTAGAACATAGGAAAATATTTCTCTCCCTTCAGGGATACAAATTTAGGCTTAAATTTAAGTATGGGATGTCATTCTCAGGTAGCATCTGGAATGTGGAAATTAAAGTAATTTACATGGAAACATGAAACCTTGATTCCCAACAAACACTTCTTGACACTCATTGGGCCTTACCTGGACCACGCCTGTTGCCCCATGGCCTCACCTCTGGACTGGCGAGGCTGTGGTACAAACAGCAAATTGTTTTTCTAAACCAGTATGACAAATGTGTGGTGTGATTGCAGTTAAGACTCCAAATTTGGTTTCCAATTGGCAAGTTCATTTGTATGCATTTCTTCTGATATTTATAGGTTGTCTTCCTCCTTCATACAGTGTACAATGCCTGGATGCAGGAACATGGAGGAGCCATTGTGAACATTACTGCTGCCGTGAGAAATGGCTTTCCTGGAATGTCGTAATCTATATTTCCTTTTTACACTTCCCTGTATTTTTCCCCCAAAAGTACTAACTGTTCCTAAACACTTCAGAAAGGTGTGTTTAGGGCAGCGGCAGAATATAGAAATATAGTAGTTAGGTCAAGAGAGAGCAAGAGTATCTCTTGGCTGTATGTGTGGGGATCTCTTATTAGTCCAGTACATGGCATCTCTGGTCTCTCTCCAGTTGTTTGTAAGAAACTATGAAGCAAGACTTGTCAGTGAAGCTTTAATTGGAAACAGCTCCCTTTTCTGTGTGTTTTTTTTAAAACTTTGAAATTGAGTTTTTGTTTAAGAAATACAAAAATACATTTTGAGGAAGTGTTGCATTATCTCTCTTTGTCCTGATTCAGGCTTGAATGGTTTCAAAACCAAAATTTTTTAAGGAACAGCAGAATATTTTCTTACTAGCTTGTTCTTGGCAGTACAGAATAAATACCAAGATCCACACGGTGGTGCTGAAGCTACAGTTATTTGAGTATCTCCACTGTGGTATCTGGTTCATTTGTCATGGCAAATAGGCTGAAGATGTTTCAGTTTGAGTTGAACTAAAAGGAATAAAAAACTAATTCTCAATAATGGTGGAAAAAATTTCCTAAGTAATTGTTGTATGTAGATGGATAGACAAAACTACTTTCAAATTAAATTGAATTGAAACTTCTTGCAGAAATGTACTGTTGAGAAAGATATGCCTTTACAAGTTCAGCCACCACTCATGCTAGAAGTCACCTAATAGGAGTTTTTCATAAGTATTAATTTTGAACATAAAAGTTGTCATGTTTCCTCAGAGTGTGCTTGGAAGTTATTTATTTCTGGCCTAAACATGAATAAGTTACGTTTTCTTATGTGTTTCTTATTCTTCCCCTGTATTTGAGAAGCTGTTTTATCTATTTCCTCTTAGTCCGTTTTACTGGGCTAGAGCAACTAAATTCTATTCATTTTCTCTGCCTACAACTGTCTATAATTCTGCAGTAGTTACTGCAGTAACTTTGGCTGCAATTGTTCAAGCTTGTAGTCATTTCAGGCTAGTTACGTACAGCAGCAAGGTGTAGGGGTTCACTCTGACTCTTCTGTCTCTATCTCCATCCACCTAGAGTAATTTTTGAATAGTGACTTATTTTAGTCATGTTTGCTAGAAGATTTAAACAATCTTTCAGACCACTGTTCTTCCAAGTGTTGCTTTACCTGTGCACCCTACAGGTAGTTTTACACAGTTTGACCTTCAGTTGTTTCTCTTTTTATAAACCTCCTCCTGCAGCAGAGTGTAGCTGACCCCATGTCACATTGGGAAAGAGATTTTTAGTATTTTCAGCAATGACAGGAAGTCACAGTATAGCTTTTTTCAAACAGTGAAGCTATGGTCAAACTTGGAAACTAGAGAATCTCTCTCTTCCAGATGCTTGGTCCAGCCACAGAAAACTACCCTGAATACCCTAATGAGGCTGCAGTAGAATTACCATTGGACACACTTAGCTAAGGGAACAGATGCTTCCTTTGCTTTGTTTTCTCCATAGGCACACAGGAGCTGCAAGAGCTGCAGTGAATAACCTAACCAAGACTTTGGCTTTAGAATGGGCTCACAGTGGAGTGAGAATCAACAGCGTTGCTCCTGTAAGTAATGGCAAATGATCTGATTAAAATTAGCCATTACACATGTTCATAGTTAAAGCTTTTGGACCAAAACAGATTTTTAAATTAATAACCAGTAATTGTTTGTGGGTTATGTATGTATTTGTTTATTTATAATTCCCTCACTCTGTTCTTTGGGCCATTTGAGAGTGTTTTGTAGTTTTGGATGATGAGTCAGGGGATGTGGCATAAAATTGCTTCTGCTTTCTGCCCTGACTTGGCACACTTGGTTTTTAGGTTTTTTTATAGCTAAATGAAATTATATTGGTAGGAGTTGGTGACCTGTCTTACAAAGCCTTGACATAAATTTACTGAATACTCTGTGTTTCAGTAATGGATACATTACTTCTGAGCTCAGGAAACTTTTTCTGTTTGAGGTTCAGGTAGGCTGATGGTTTCCACCTATGTTTCCAAACTAATTTTGAAAATCTCTGAATGTCTCACATAATGTCTTTTACTTTGTCTTCTACATGTTAAGTTAGCTTAACTTTAAGCACATAAAGAGACTGTAGTTGTAGTTATATATAAAAATGTGTGTTTTGATTTTTTTCTTATCAAATTCACGCAGGCAGGAAACCACTAGACAGGTCAGCTAAAATATGCCTGCCACATTTCTGAGGAAGCAGACAGCAGGTAGAGTTGTTTTAAATAACTGTATAGAAAGAGCAGGTACATTTTGTAGTGCACGGGGCTGCAGATAGAGAAGTTATATAAAAGCTCTAGCTTTGACATTTGAGAATGTGTTATCTGTTGTAATTTTTTCTTATGCACAGTTTACTTTGTACATTTACTCCCTCAAAACTAAAAGATGAAACATAAACTTTGTCCAGCTACTTCTACAGTCAGAATTTAGCTTATCTCACAGTAAATGCCATAAATGAAGTGTCAGATTTGTTTAAGTGATCCCTAGGAAGATCTTGCTACTATTTTGGTAGAATGTCTCTATATTCTGTTGTGCCTCTTGTCCTAAAACATCTGGCTTGCTTTGTTTGGCTTAGCGCAGAATGTTTAGTGGCAGATATGTGTTGATCATTCAGGTAGAGGCTTTTATGTAACCTTTGTGAGACACTATTCATCTGGAGACGTGTTAAATACTAAGATTCACTGGCTTGTATTTCCTGTTTATCTGTTTTTTCTGATTTAGCAAGTCTTGGGGAAGTAAGTCATTAAGACAGCATTATTATGTGACTACACTTTTCAGGCATGCTAATTACCTAATGAATCACGCTGATTATGTATTATAGCGCACTGTCAGAAGTTTTTGACAAGCAAACGCTTCAGGGCTTTGGCTCTTTCAGAAATATTTGCTAGCTTTGTTACTATGCTGGTAACAAAAGTCCATGTTGTAGTTACAATTATACTTCTGTCACCTTTGTGGACCCATCAGGTCTGTGGTAACAATACAAAGCTGTTACTGCTTTATGGGAGGAGAGGAATCTGTAGGGAATGGATACATGGAGAGGGAAATGTGCATTCTGAAAAAAATAGTTTCACATACTGACATTATACAGGTATCTTAGAAATCTTAGTATATACTTCATGGGTGAATTCAAATTTTGCTATTTTACTTAAACTTGAGTCCCAAAGGTTCTGTCCTAACTGATGGATGTAACTCTGTGTGGTGTTCCTTCCGTGTGCCATCTTCCCTCTCAAGACTAAACTGGACTGTGTGGTCACCAGAGCAAACACAGTCATCTTTTTCTGCTTCTACAGCAGCTAAGTAGGGAGAGTCAGAATTCTGACTGAAATCTTCTGCTTCTGTAATTCACAATAAATTGGTCTAGTCCTCCTACAGATGACAAGAAACTTTTGAGAACTTGTTCTTGAGGCTTTGTCGTTTCCTGTGGTAATTTAACATGAAATGCTTGTAATTTCAAAGCAGCCTCTAAGTTTTTTTATACCCCACTTTTTTGTTATTGAAGTGACAGTGGAGAATTGGAATAATCAGAATTATTGTGCTTGAACAGAGATGTGGCTAGCAGCCAAATTACCTTCTTGTATAAATTACACTATGCCATTACATTCAAAAACTTGTATTCAAGTGTTCTTTAGATAGTTCAATCCCACAGAAAATCAGTAATGACAACTTCACAATTTTAGAATGATTAGTTTAAATGTATGCATGAGAACTAAAGTTTCACATTGCTGTTTTAAAATAGGGACTGGTATTTTCGGAAACTGCTGTTGCAAACTATGGAGAACAAGGTGTAATGATGTGGTTAAAGAGCATACCGAAGGTTCCTGCCAAGAGGTCAGCTGTTCCTGAGGAGGTAGTGTGTTTCAGAACTCTTCTGATACTCCTGTGTCTCTATTTTGAAGCCACTTTTTTATATGGAGAACAAAAAAAGATTTAATTTTGCACTGTGGTGGAATAGTTAAAAAGAAGAAAGTTTGTAGCAATGTGTGGTTGTGCCTAGTGAGAGACTTAACCAGTAGTCACTTTTATACAGAAAATTTAATTCACCTGCCTCTTACAGCTGAAGTGTTTGATAGCAGACATTATTTCTTGAAAAAGTTGACTTCAGCGGGAAGGACTGAAAGAATGAATATTAAGGGGGAAAAAGTGTATCTTAAAAGCACTTCACTCTCTTCCACCAAGAATGTGCATCTTTGGTAAACGGACCAACCTTTTTCGGTTTTTTTTCGGTATCTGATGCTGCTCAGTGACAGCTTACTGGTTTTCCTCTGTTAAATGCTTGAAGTTTGTGGCTGGAAGGATGGCTTTAAGGCTGTTATAGTTTTCATTACTGAGTAGAAAATGTTATATCTTGCCTGTAAAAGTTTTCACAAGCTTCTTTGACGTGAATAATTCCCAGCAGTTTAAGAATGACAATTTTAATCTTTCATTTGCTAGATCTCTCCTGCAGTATGTTTCCTGCTGTCTCCAGCTGCATCATTCATAACTGGGATAACCATGGTCGTGGATGGCGGCCAGAGTTTGTACAGCCATACCCTAGAAATACCCGGTAAGAAATGGGCTACAAAATAATGTCCTTCAAATGACTGAAGTTGGGCAGTGGGAGGACACAAAAGTAAAATGTCTAGTTTCTCTATCAACTAAGTAAATTCTTTTATTTGTTGTCCTCAGATCATGACAGATGGCCCTCACCACCAGAAGGAAAAAATTCTGAAATGCTGAAAAAGCTTCTTTCTGGCGAGTTCAAGCCAAAGCTGTAAAAGAAAGAGATTTTACCTTGTTCCCAGTTGCACACTTGCTGATAATCTCACTTTGTGATTTGGCCTTATTATTCTCAGTAATAATTTTTTCTTGCTTATATGTAACTGCATTAAGTGCCTTGATTTTTGTTGGTTTGTATTTAAAACTTTTGAAAGGCTTTACATTGTACATTTCTTTTCTGAAAACACTCACTCTGAAAACATTCAGTCTTTTGGGAAGGGAAAAGATATAAAAGACAAATTATCCATTTCCATGGGCATTAAGTAATGAAGAATCCTAGCCAGAAGTTAATAAAAAGAACACTTATTTTGCAGTGAAGGTAGCCAAGAGGGAATGTTTTGGAATCCTTCTATTCTTGATGAATTTAGGGAGAAGGTAATTTAAATCTTTTACTGTTAGTTGCATCAATAACCATTGGGGTAAGTGTTAGCTCTACACTATTTCTGTTCAGCCACACACTGAGTGTTCAACAATGGTTTTAAAGACCAAGTAGAGTAAGTATTTCTCTGGAAAGAATTAAAAATAGGATGGAATACTGTTACTAATGTGTCAAGCTAATATGGCATATCATATAGGGAATGTTTTGAATTGTTTGCAGATATAATGACATAATGGAGTTAAGCTGGCTGCAACTTAAATTTGGTAATAGAATAAGCAGATAATAAATACAGTGATGGAAAACAGTATAGATTCAAAAATTTAACATGCAAAATCTGTGGTGTATATTGCAGTGCTCTCTGCAGTATGCTATGCTAGTAAAGGAGAAATTTGGAATTCTTCATTTTCCAGTTAAAACACCTTCTATCCATACTGTGTTGTCTTTCAGTGTTAAAAGAATTGTGTTCATTACCGTCTCTAGGTATGGTTTTTGTGAACAATGCAGACATGCCATTTAAAAACCAGAAATCTTGTAATACATCATTTGAAGAGGCTATATTTGTAAATTTTTATTCACTTTAAGGCAAATGTTCCCATGTCTGCTAACCTTGGGAAAAGTATAAAAAATAAGTAATGACTGTGTTTGTTTGCTGTAAAAAATGAAATTCCTGGAATCATGTTGCTGCTATAGAAGGGAACTTCTCATACTTCATTTTGGACTGAATGTAAGAGTCTGACAGTTGTTTGTTCTCTACAAAGATGTTTGACTTTCGTGTCTTTCAGTAAAATATGTGTTCTTATATAGGTACATGTAGATTGCTTTTTCATGAAAATTAAATTAATGCCAGTTTTGAGGGAGAGGAGGAGTTTGATCCATCATGCGTATTCTTTCTGATTTATCCTCTTTCCTTAGTGACTGGACAGTCATTTATGTGGCTGTGAGAAACTGGTACAGCGATAAAGCCAACTTTTTTCAAACCTCTTGTGCAAGGTATATTTTGATTATTGCAAATACTAGTTCAGGGTACACAGCAAGAGGATTCCTGGAAGCAAATGCACCTGTTAGATAACTAACTCTAGAAGTCTAACGCATTGCATTTAAGTGAAATTATTTCATTTATTAAGACATTATTTCTACATTCCTAACATCTTTCTGGAAAAGAAGGTTAAACATGAATATGCTTGAGATTTGTGGAACTTACTTTCTCTTCATGTTTGACTGTGAGTTTTTATGATACATGTGCACTGTGGATTTAAAGTGAAATGGAAGTGAATTGATTACTTTTATTATATCCCAGAACAGTTCACTGAAAGATTTGAGTACAAACTTGGAAATAATCAATTTTTAATCTTGCAAATTTCCTCTTTAACTATGCTAGAGTGTGAATATTCATTAAGAGGGGAAGTTTATATGTGATGATGGTGAAATTCATCATTCACCTTAGGAAGTCATGAGAACATTAGAAAGGTGAGCATTCTCCTGTGTGGGAGACAGGTTCAGTCTGCAACTAATAAATTCCTTCACAAGTAAAACTATAACAAACCTTTCTGCTTAGGCTGAATACAATTTGACCTTGCCTTCAACTTTCAGCAAAGCAATGGACGTACTTAGAAGATGTAAGTTAGTTCTTTAGAATAGGCTGTGTGTGCTTTTTCTTTAACTGGCAGGAAGTTGAAACAGGCAGCATTTGTGGAGCTGTAGTGTGCTCAGCTTAGTGCAATAGGAGACTACTCAAAATACTCTAGGGATAAATCTGGTTTAAAAATACAGAAAATACATCCTCAGAAGGAGAAGGGGGTACATCAGTGCTCTCTACTTTGCTTTTTCTTTTTTTTCCCCAGTAATAATACCAAGGTCCCCCCATGAGCTGAGGCTTACTGTGCATAATATTAAAATGTTTATCACAATTTATTAGATATTAGGATAGTAACTCCCTTGCTGTAATGGTTTTGCAGTATTCACAGCTTTTCTTTTTTTGCTTGGGTTTCTTTTTTGGTTTTTACTTGTATTTTTGGAGGGTTTACTTTGGTTTTGTGTTTATTGTCTTGCACCGTGGATTACATGAAATGTTTAATTCTCAGAACAGAGGTTTTCTTTTGGTCTTGTCTCTTTGGTCCATTTTTCTGCAGATTAAAACAATTTTAATAGTTTTGGAGCACCTTGCAGAAACCCAGTATTGTGTCAGCTGGCAGCAAGAATGTTTCAGGTTTCTGCTGTAGTGCTGCAGATAATATCAACTGTAGCAAAGCTCTTCCTATGCCAACAGCCCTTGATCAAAGGGCATTGAGAGGTTAAAAGAAATGGGTGTGGTGGCAAAAACATCCTTGGCCTGTATAAGATTGGGGTATCTGGAGTTCAGAGAACAGGACTTTATTTCATTTGATTTATTTTACAAGAGAGGCAAAAGCAACTGTGAGAAAAGGGCTAAGGCAACTCAGGAAGAATCAAGGAGATTTACTGACCAAACACTGAAACTTAAACCTATTTGCTGCACTGTATAATTGTAATAAGCAAAGAGAAGAATGTTAGAATGGCAGTTAAATTTACCATTCTGTTAGAAACCTCTTTTTGGTTGCTTTAGTATTTATCTCTGGCTAAGCCTGTGCCTATTCTGTGTATCCCTTAGCAGATACTCATTTGATGGATGTATAGGTGCTTACCAACTGCTGCTTTGCTCCACTATCTGGTGTTATATCTGAATATGTGTCATAGAACTTTACATTTGTGACAGCAGTGCAGTTCAATGAAGGGGAACTTCTGTCAACTGCATTTGCTTTATGTTTTACAGATATTCTTTGTTTTACGCAGAATATTATTCAGTCAGGGTATTTAGTTAGCATAAAATGAAGTCTCATTATTCTGTGAGTTTACTTAGTGTAAAATGAAGTCTGTATTGTAAAAATCTTCATTCTTTAAAGATTTAACAGTTGTCATGTTTGCTAAAGGGGAGAATAGTCTGTGCAGCATCCTTCTGCAGTAAGGTCCATTGTCTGCTTTAAGATGTAAATGAACAAATACAAGGCAACCATTGCTTGTTATAAGCATTTATGGCTGTGTTTAGTCTTCTAAGTAGTAACACAGAATATCCCCTATAATCTTTAAGGAAGTGTGCTCTTTGCAAGATAGTGTGATTTCATATACTTCTAATTGGCATCTCCCAGTTTCCTCTTGCCATCTCAAATCGCTGCCTTGTGTTAAATGTCTGGGTGCTGCAGACAGGGAATTAAGGGAATTGTCTTATTAGTAATGTCAACAGTGTCTGTGTTCTGGGTTACTGAAAATGGCTGAGTCCTACACGTAAATGAGTTGCTTCATAAACTTCAGTGATGGGGTTGGAGCAGACAGACGTATCAGTACTACTGCCCAAGATCACTTGTGTATAATACATTTTTATGAATCTTCCAGCAGTGGTTTAGGACTGTCTTCCCCAAGCTATTTGCTCTTTCTTTTTTTTTGACATCAGCCTTACAGTGATGGTGTATTTGTATTGGGTGGAAGTGGACATGCTGAGATGCAGGCACTTGTTTCCTTCTGTCATGGGAATGCAGAGGAGCATAGCAGACATGACTAGCAAAAGTTTGAAATAATACTGCTGTTTTCTCAATGCATGTGAGCTGGATTTAAATTTATAAACACTGTTGGCCCTTCTGCTGGTGAGGAAAGACTCTGGATAGTGCTATAACATCCTGGCATCACAAACTTTACACTATTGCAGTTCCCAGAAGAAGCCATTTTGACTTCTCCTATCTGCTCTGTCTCCAGCAGCTTATTCCTTTGTCTGTTAACCCCTCATTTGATTAAATATATATGAAATTAATCCTTAATTTACCCTTTTCTGGATGTCATTCAAAACGTGGTAATACGGTGCCATCTATAGGAAGGAGTGGTGGGAAGGTAAAGAAACTTGGGAGAAGAAGGAGAGTGATAGCATGGCCCTGAAAAGGGGCTGGTTTTAAAGAGTTTAGAAGCTGTGGCTCTACTGTTAGCTATACAGGCACTTGCTAGCCTCTAGCAATCCATGTAGGAGGTGAGAACCTCTCATTGCAATGAGGTATTGATTCTGGAATTCAGGGAGAGCCATTCTGCCAGATTTCAGTCAATTGCTTGAGTACACTATCCTGAGATGTGCTTACTCTATAATTTTCACCCCCACACCTCCCAACTTCTGTCACCTCTACAAGGTTTGAACTGAATGGATAAATTACTAATATACTTTAATGCAACTCTTGTCAGCTATTTTTTACTGTTATTTTCCATATCAGCAATTACACTGTTGCTATAAGATTTTTTTTGCTCTGGTAGCATGACACATGATCCCAGAACCATGCCCCTGGGCTTGGGCTGAGCTCAGTGTAAGCCAGTGTCTTAAGTGCTGGTCTTTGGTGTTGATAGGTATTTTTCATCTCAAAGTCAATATTTAACTGTTTATCCAGCTCCTGGTAGTGAAGATGCTCTGGTTCCAGGATTGTGGCATGATATCACTGGTGCCTGTCAGGATGTACGTCACCTCTGCAAAGCACTCTTGGGATGGTGCTCTGTGCTGTGCAGGCTTTGTGCAGCAATGCAAAGGGTCACATGGGTAGAGGAATGTAGGATGGTTTTCCACAATCCTTGCTGGCTTCTTACGTGGGAAAGAACTCTGACTTCAAAACCTACTATTCACTAACCCCTCCTCCATCAGTGAAATCCATTTGCAGGATGCAAAAGCTGACAAATGGCCATGAAATGGAACATTAAGGCAAGGGAAGCACTGGATGTGTTTTCAAAGCTGTGTAAGCAGCTGTGGCTCATTGATTTTGCTTGATGGTGCAGGAGCATCACGTCAGCATTTTCTTGGCTGTTTCCCTGTCGTTTGGCAGAAAAGGTCACCTTTTTAACTTCCTAGTTGAAGACTCTTAGTCATGACAAGTGTCTCGTGAACACCACTGACAATTTTCCCAAGTGTGGAGCAAAGTGTCTTAGCATTGAGAGGACAGTGTCTCCTGCATGATGGCTCTGGAATCAGTGATTCAGTGCCTTGTGCCTTTCTTGGATGTGCTTCACCGGTTGGTCTTTAGCACTGTCCTCTTTAGTGCCTTTTAAAAAATATGACAGTTCTTTGTTTTTATCATTCTCTGCAGCCTATTTTGGGTGAATATCTCAAAATAATCGGGTTATGGACCTTGATGGGCAATTATTTAGTTTCATATGTGGTTCCTGCTGGAAATTGACATGTAAATTTTAAACTTCTGTTCAAGTATTATTTCACGGGGTTGTTAAGGGTGACCAAAGTGCCCCCCCAAACCTTGTTCTGGGTAGATTTTGAGGGCTTGTCCAGGATTTGCAAACCTCATGATGTCTTGCAGGTTAAATACCTCTTACCACATGCCCAGAAAGCAGCATGTGAGCAGCAGCTCGTCGGGGATGACTGAGCTGTAGAGCTAGGTGCCCCGGCACAGGTCACTGCTGCCTCTGTACAGCTCTCTGTGAACACATAGGGCCTGGCAGCGTCTCCAAGGGCGTCCGCTAAACACGCACAGGTCATTTGTGCATCTCATACACAAGGGTTCGTGCCTGTACGGTTACTGTTAAATCTGTACAAAACTAATTACAGCGCCATGCCATTATTTACAGTCATCGGCTACTTAGACTGCAAAGGTAGCTTTAATAGCTGTCCTACGTATCAGGGACTGTTTCCTCGCTGATTAAGTGAGGGTAGCATCCTTCTTCCTTCCATGTATTGACTTCCTGCGGGAAGCAGGTGGCTCCTGCAGCGAGCGGTCAGTCCGTTTCGTATCGGGGAGAATATGGGTGACCTGAAGGCGGCAGAGCGCCGTTCTGAATTGTCCTAAAAGCGTGCAGAGCCCCTCTCAGAGGCAGGTCAAGGCAGCCTGTCCTGCGCTGGACTGCGGTGTGGGCCTGGCAGAGGCGGGGGATGTGTTGCAGTGAGCAATGGCAGTGGTTGTACCGGGGTGCACCTTCTCATCCCGCCCTCGCACGGCGCAGGTCCTGCAGCCGTGGAGCGGAGCTAGGCCGGGCTTCTCTTACGCTCGCCTGTCCGGGAGCGGCCGGCGCTCCCGCCGGCGCTGCGGCAGCTGCCGGCGCGCTCGGCCCGGCGGTGCCACGGGGGGTCCGGGCGGGACTCGAACCGGGG
>VYZT01059432.1:0-18711 GCA_013400735.1 Pomatostomus ruficeps | reverse complement strand
GGCCTCCGCCGTGACACAGGTCGGTGCGCGGGGAGACGGCGGGCGGGGGTGGCCCGAGTGCGTGGGAACCCCGGGGCGGGTTTGCCCCGGCGCCTTGGGGGGCCCTGGGGCGGCCCCGGCGTCCCGGAGGTGCCTGGGCTGGGGGCAGCACGAACGCGGCCCGGTGCAGGTGGAGCTACGCCGCGGTGTAGCTGTTTGCGGTGCTGGGAGACACGCTAATGTTACTTACTTACATTACCGCTGCAGTATCTTAAGTGTTTTACGTGCCTTACGAGTATTTCTGTGTCACCCTAAACCCTCCCGTGATTACTCGCTAATGCTGTGGTTTCTCGTCTTTGAATTGCTCTGCAGTGGTAGTGCTGTGAATTGGGTATGTAGGTCAGATTCTGCGAGATGTTTTTGTCAGGGGAAAAAGTGAATGTTGGATTATTTATTCCCGTGTTGCTTTTGAAGTGCATTGCAGCACCCACGAGGTTGGGGGTTTTTTGTTGTTTGGGTTTTTTTTCCTTGGTTTCTCTTGCTTCATAAGTCTGGTTTTAGTTTTTGGCTGTGGCATTTCTGAAGATCAAAGCACTAAATCAGCTGAGCGCTCCTAAGCTGTATTGTATCGTGAAGTGTCCTCTAAGAGGGTGGTAAAAGATAATAGAAGGCTGCGTTGAAATAAGGGGGATTTCTAGTCCGTGCAGAAAATGTCTCTCAGCTACAACGTTTCTTTTCTTAAAACAATGCAGCACGCTGCGGAGCGTTAGAGGCCTTCGGAATGGTATTGCTGTGTATATGGCAGAGGCATGTTAGCAGAGTGAATGTCCACAGGCTTGTCTTGCACAACATCTGGGGTTCTCTCGTGGCAAAGCACTTACTAACCGAGTACCCTAGAAAGTGTTCTTTCCCATGGAATTCCCTGTGGATATTTTTAAGGGAAGGGACATTGATTAGCTAGTATTTATGCCACACTGAAAAACCTTAGAATAATTTTTTTTCATTGATATTTTTTCTTGCTTTCACCTATACTTTTCCTTACAGTGACTTCGTAATTAACAGATTTCCTCAGAAATCTATTTAAAAACCAGAACTTGCTGTAATTCCTGTTTCCTGTACACTGTGTGTTCTATTGTGGCTGCCACCAATCTGTATTGAACCGAGATTTGATTCAGATAGTGAAGCTGTATATAGTTAATTTAATCTTTTCCCCAAGGTTTTACTGTATGGTGATAAAGCGGAATAGGAAGATAATGTTTGTCAGATTGACTCATTGCTTGAGAAGAAAAATCTGTGTAGAGTTTGCCTTGATGATCTCTGTGTTGGTGTTTGAACAGGTGGTTTACCTGGCACTAACAGAAGACTAAGGTGAAGAAAACATGTGTTTTTGCATTGCTTGCCCTGGCTGGCTGAGATTTCTCAACTGTCAGAGGAACCTTTTTTCCAAGATAGCTTGGTAATCTTAGGAGTTTTTGTAGTAAATGTTATTAGGTAGAGAGCTGTGACAGGATTTATTAATGTGGTGATATGAGCATTATGTTGTTATTTAATATCTGTAGGCAAGCTTTTTTGTTTTGTTTTGGTCATAGATGTGTCAGTGGTTCTTTGCTATGATTGTTGGGAAAGCTAGTCAGTGCACAGGCTTGTGGAATGTAAAGTCCAGTGATGCTAAATGCAGGAGAGATTGTTTTATTATAAAGTTTCCCCTGGAGAAAGCAAGCTAGTTGGTCAAGCTGTAAATTTAGTCTACAGTTACAGTTTTTACTTCACATTTTTTCCTGGTAATTTCCTAAAATAAGTTGTTTACATTTAGGTACAAATCAGAATTACCATTTTTTTAAAAACTTGTCATTATAATAGTAAGTATTTATGGAGAACTATGGAGAAAAAAGCTTTGCAATCTTGACAGTCATACCTTTTATAATTTTTTCTTTCATCTTAACTGCAGCCTGACTTTTTACCTCAGCAAACTAAGTCAAAAGTAATGAGTAACATGTAATCTGTTTTTGTGACAGGTTGTTCAGTGGCTCTCTAACTGGGCATCCTCTGAACTTTTCTTATAAAATGCAGTCTGAGTCTGATAATGGATTGATTTCCTTCACTTGTTCCTCCTCTTCCACAACACACATCCAAGGATGTTCTGATCTATGGAGAGATCCCCATTTAGTTTGGAGTAATGAACGTATTTTCTAGTAATATCTTAGATGTTTTGTACTACTAACATTATCCTTTATTCAGACTATTTGAAGAAAAATAAATGAATTATGAAAATTTGATTGCTGTAGTTAAGTACATCTTAAATATATCTGTGCAGAAAGTGTCATGTGTTTTCATATGTATGACAAGCAATGAAAATATGTATATTGCCTAGTGACTCTAGGTTTATTAAATTATCAAACTATTAGGTTTGCTGTCCTGAAAGTTTAATTTCTAAATGTAAGCTTTTAAAATTCTAAAGTAGAACTGACACAGTATTAAATTTAAAAAAAAATTTGAATTCTATTAAACACACTGATTTTTCTGTGGGAGGAAAGAAAAATCTCTTTAGGAATAAATACTACTTTGGCTATTTTAAAATTTTGTTATTTTGTAGTGCTAAGGTCAAAATAGACCATGCATGCTATAATTGCACGCAGCTTGCAGAATAACATTGGAAACATGGGAACATGTTCAGAATGCAGCGTGTTAGTTGTGATTCATTTCTCATTTCTGGATCTTGGCATGACTTCTTGATTTAATAATATGACAAATGCAGTTTATGGCTCTATGTAAACCCACTTTCTTAGACTAAACATGCTTATTTACAGGTTTTTCTGGGATGTTTTAATACATTCAGCTTAAGTATAATCTTTTAGAAGCTGCAGGAAGATTGGTGACAGTAAGAAAAGGAAAGATGGAGTTCTGTATTGTGTTATTGCAGAGATTTCCCTGGGAAATGGGAGCTATTGCTCTAGAGATACTTGACCCACAAATACAGGTGGCATAGTTTAGGGCCCGGCTTGATGAGGTTATTTGAAGTTGGACTTTCTAGAGCAAGGCCAAAGCAGAAGTATCTGCATTGTCCTTTAAAAACCAGGAGCTGGGAACTGGTAATGCAGGGAGGCCTGTAAAGACATCTTTGTCCCATCTGTTTGTGACATCTTTCTTATGAGTACTTCTGTATCTCAAATTATTGCATATTTTTTAAGATATACCAGCAAACTTTAAGTCAGGTTTTCATGTGAGAGAAAGATAATTTTCTTTAGGCTAAAGTATTTTTTCTTTGCTGTAACTTCATTTTCAGACATTTTTTTCTTCAAATTCTTCTCAATATCTTTCTCTCTTGCTTCTCTTTCTGTATTTCCATTCATCACTTGTCCATTTTTGTGGATTATCTGCAGCAGTAAAAGATGCTGCTTTTGTTTTCCTGCGATGATTTGTGCCAAGTACACTAACAATCTGACAACAGCAATGTAATAAAATTCATATGCTTCAGATGTTTATGTTGGAAAGACCGTACTTTTGAAGCTCAGGTATGGTAACACCAATGAACATTTCTTATTTGGATAAAGGAAGAAATGATGGATGTGTGAGAAGGGAAGGGACTTCATGAGGTCAGCCCCCACCAGAGCCAGAAGGAAATATGCTGAAATCATGTGTGACAGACATTTGTCTGACATTCTCTTAAAAAAGCTCAGAAGAGGGGAATACCACAGCTCTTCACCGGTCTATTTATAGCTGGTACATGACTATTGTTGTTGTTAGGAGGCTTTTCTTAACATTTAACTGAAGTCTCTCTGGGTGCTAGTTAAGCCAGTTAATTCTCATCCAACAGTTATTACTCATACACGATAATGATTTCTGTGCTCTTTTCACCAAGTGTTTGCATACATGAAGGCTTTTCCTCTGTCTCCTTTTATTTCAGACTTCTCTTTACTACACTGTGCAGAGGATTTTTGTTGTTCACTCTATGTGATTTGTCTGTATCTTTTTCAAAGTTCTACAGACAGCTTTTGAGCAACAGAGTAATTAAGTTACTCTGTAAGCAGCAGAAGTACCACGACAGCCTTATTAAAATATCATTCTAGGGTGTGTGCATGTAGGTATGGCTGGGTTTTGTTTTTGTTTTGTTGTTGGGGCTTTTTTTTTCTTGCCAACAGCATCAGGTTCTTGGCTCCTCCATTTGCTAACACAGGAGCTCATACTAGTGTTTGTTATATCAGTTATCTCTTTCTACATATATGTGAATAGGAGTTATCTTTCCAAGGAATATAACCTCATACTGTATTGAATTCAGTCTTTATTTTGGGTTAGTTTTCTTCTATTAAGCGTTTTTAGATTTAGCAGAGTATGCATGTGCTGCTCTTTCATATCTCTTTCCCAGTACATGCAATCCCTGTGGCTCTTAAACATAAGCCTGCTCTACAACAGGAAATTTGATTGAGGACAAGTTCTTCTAGGGTTAGATGCAGCTTCTGTTGGCAAAAGTGTGTCCTTACCAGTCTGTTTTATACATCCGCTGTCTTTTGAAGTAAATCATATTGCTGAGGTCACTTCTGTCAGTGTAACTGTACTTGAACAAGCCTTTTGCCATTTTGAGATGTCATATGGTCCAGTGACGTAGCAGAAGAAATTTTTATCCTATAGGCATGCTTTATTGGAAGAATTGCAGAGTCAGCTATGAAACAGATGTGTTCAGCATGTTCCCTGGTTTTACTCCATTTTATCTGACTTATGTAAATGATTTTATCCATAATTTTTGAGGCTAGATCACAGATGGGACAAATTTTGTGATTCTTTCAGCAGTGCATTCTTCACAAAAAATTAAACGAGCACCAATAATGATTACTAAGGAAGATCTTTTTTAGTTTCTTGCAGGAAGAAGTATTCAAGCAATCAGTGTTGATTACATCTCACCTGTCCTTAAAATTATTTTTAAATAGTTTAGACAAGAGGTCTGTAAATGCTAACAGTATAAGTGCCATATTACTAGAAGTAACTATAGTCTCATATTTGAACTAACATTTGAAAACTGGAAAAATCTGGATCAAGCTGTTTGAATTTATAATAATAATAATAAAAAAGAGAACAGCTTAAATACTGACATGTTGCCCTGAGTTTTGTAGTTTTGCAGTGTTTTCTTTCTGTAAATTTTCTCATACCTTTTTCTGTAAACATGGCCATGGTTTCTTAGCAACTATCTATACTTTTCCTGTGTTTATAATTCCAGTATACTGGGTGGAGAAATATGATAGACAGATACTTTGACCAGTGGAATTATGAGGTGTTGATTTCTACCTTCAATCCACGGTGATTTGTAAAAACATATAAATAAAGGCAGAGGGTTCTGCCCTCTCTCTCTTTTTCTGCTCTCCGTCTCAGTGTGGTTCATTATTTGGCTCTCCTTGGGGCTCCTCGGCCTAGTTAGCCGGCCTGACCCAGTGCTACACTGACACAAGCAGAAATTCAACTTCTAAAGAAAATCTAAAGAAAATGCAACATTTTATTGAAGAGTATGAGAGTTGTCACCCCAAATATTTTATTAATGTAGCTGCTGAAATGTGGTAATGTTCAACCTGAATTTAATTGTTGTTTTGTCACACTGACTATGTGTGTTTTTAGCAGTGCCACAATTTTTGTAACTCCAGCATAAGATTTTTTTTAAAAAACCAAATTCAATTTGAATAGCAAAGCCCCATGGGAGTTTTGGGGGTTTTTTTCCATAATGGCTTGATGATAACTGTCTTGGTATAAAGTTGGGTTTAGAAAAGCATTTTTTGCACTGCTGGTAGCAGTAAGCACAGTAACTTCAGGCAGGGTTGAGGTGGATAATGTAATGACTTCTTAATGCCTGACTTAACAAATGCCTTGCTGCAGCAAGCTCCTTAAGGAATATCTGTTATACTTCTGTGTCTGTGATACTGGCACTACCATGAATACTCAATGAGACTTGCAAAAGAAAATTTATGTGTTATTGGTGAACTGATTGGCAAGTTTTAGGTAAAATCTTAACCTGTGATAGAATCAAACAAAAAATAATCCAGTATTCTTCCCTCAGTGATGAGCATGAATGAATGCTTATGGAAGAGTGAGAACAGTGTAAGCATACTTAGCTTGAATATTCTTTCAATCCATAATTATTTTCAGTAAAGGTTGATTCTAAATGTGGTATAGTTTTTGTGTAGCTAGTAATGTTTGGGGTTTTTTCTCAGACTTTTTTTTCATGCAGCTAAATAAATGTCTGGCATCCAAATATCCTTTTGTAAGAACTCCTATAGGTATGCTAGTGGTTCTAGTAAAAACTACTCTTTTTTTTAACTTTTTAAACATTTGTACTGAGTTCTTTTGGTGCCACCTTTCTTTTGGAGGAGAGTGGACATTCTCTATCTATTATAACAATACATCTCGCTGTTCTTGTACAATTTTATAGCCCTTTGTCATTTTCTCCCCACACCCAAATGTTACTGAAACCAGAGTCCTAACTTGCCTATTTCTTTTCCCATGTAGAACCCATTCTATGCCTTTGATTGTACCTTTTCCTAGTTTGCTACATCCTCTTCTGGAGCCGAAGGTCTCAGGAATGCTAATGGTGTTCAAGAAGTGAACACATTGATCTGTTTCACACTTTTTTATTCATAATTCCTAACACTGGATTTATTTCTGAGTGTTGGCAGTACTCAGTGCAAAGCCCATTGGTTTCTTATGCTCAGAGTTGGAAGTGTTGCTCTCCTTCCTCCTCTCCACTCAGCTTGCATCATCTTCATTCACCAGTGCTGGTAATTACCCGCTTCATTGCTCCATCCTCTCTCTGATAAAGACCACCACCTCTACTGTAGTCAGTTCTCTCCTTGCTCTCACAAATAATAGGAGTTTTAGAAAGCTCCCGTTTCTTGCATAATTTAGAATATATTGAACAACACATACTGTTGTGGAGGCCCACTGGTATCCTCCTTCCTTGTGAAAACAACCACGTCTGTCCTATGTCTTCTGTATTTTAACCCATTTATTCATGCAGGGGTAGATCTTCTTTCCTATGCTGTGACTGCAAGAAGGCCTTTGGTGGGACTTCTCCAGCATCATAAACCCAAGTAGACCATGATACTGAGATCAGTTCTTTATACACATACACAGAGTGCACCAAGATTTGAAAGTGAGGATCTCTTTTTGGAACAGCCATATCTGCTCTTCCCTGCTCTATCACAATTATGCATATGTCCATTATTCATAGTTTATTTGTTATATGTCACACTTAATATTGTATAATTTCCTGAAAGCCCTGCATTATGCATGTTGTCTTTTAGAGAATCTTTTTAAAAGGTCCAGATCTGTCCAGTGGCCAAGAGGGTTGATTCCAACATGAGTTCTTGCTCCTTTCTTTGTGTTAGCATTGATACTGTAGAAATGTGGTACCCGTTAGATAGGCTGATTATTAATTAAAATGTAAAAGAAATCTTTTCAGCTGCATCATCTGTTGGCTCCAGATCTCCTGCTTGTCATTAATGTTCACCTGGACAGCAGCAGTTACTGTAGACAAGCAGGACTACTCTTGACACAAATGCAACCTTGGCAGTGGAGCAGTTTTCTTAAAGGTGATGGTTAGAAGTGAGCACAGACATAGTAATCCTTTCACTGGAACTTTGAGTCTGTAGTTAGTTTACCTAATTAGCTATATTTATGAGGGTTCTTACATTTTTATCACTTGAGGGAAAAGTATAGTAATAAAGCGTCATAGATGTCATTGTAACTTGGTACCCACTGCTAAGGGCTGTGCTAGGGCAGGTGCAAGAAGGAAACTTTGACAATATGTTGTCTTTGTGTCTTTGCATTTGATTCTGGAGTGTTTTGACAAACCTAGGTTTCTATTTTTACGTTTTGGTTTAAATGTTATTATGAGGGTTTGGGTTGAATTATGATTTTTTCTGATTCACAGGGAGCTAAAGATTATTACCAAAGTGTAAAGTGCCAAAGAGTTTGTGCACTTGATACCTGAGGAATGTCTTAATGTGTTGGCCTCTGTGAGTCATCCAGTTTAAAACGCAGTGCCTGCTGCATATGGGTGAAAACTTACAAATTTTCCATTTAGACCTGCTCAGTGAGACTTGGCTCGCTACAAAAATGCTGCACAATTATGTAAAAGAGTATTTGGATTTTGCATAGTATGTGTTACCCATGCATGTACACAAGGTTTTCTCAGTTTCCATTAATGTACATTAATTACACACTTACCTGTCTTCTTGGTAGTATTATTGAGCTCTCTGTACAGTTCCAAGTGTGAGAGGTCTGAGTCTGTCCATTCCTGGGGCTCCCTGGTTCAGTTCATTGCTATTTGTTGTTGTTGTTGTTTTATTCTTGAATTGGAGATGGAGTCTGGAGTGTTTTTTCTGTGCTGTGTTGGAAATATGTATGGCTCATGAATGTCTTATCTACTTAAATATTCCATGTTAGTGTATTATGAGATTTTTTTTTTTTGCATTTTATGTTTGTTTTGAGGATAGAAAAAATGAAGGAACTGGCAGACTGAATGTACAAAGCTAATTTGAATTATGATGAGAAGAGCACGTGGGGTACTTAATGAGGAAGAATTGAGTGCGAGCCAGGAAATGCATTTTAGGCAGAAGCCCCAGGTGCTGGTGCGTCACTGGAGTAGGAAAACATTACAGCAAGGCAGCAGAATATGAGGAAAATCATAGTTATATTACTGTACTCTGAATTTCCTCAATGTATCACTGCCTTGTGTAGTGTGCAGGAAGAGCTGTGCTTTGAGGAAAAACTGTGCTTTGAGGAATGAGTGAGATAGTACATAAAACAGACTGTTTGCTGAGGAAGACTTCTTTATTTCTTTAAAAATGTGGAAGATGGAAAGTAATTGAGACTGAGATGTCTTCATGGTGAAGACACAAAAATGTCCTTGGAGACGTAGACTCTGTTCTTACTGGCATCATAGCAAAATGCGAGGTGGATCATCATATTAATCAGAAAGGCTCATATGTATCCTTGTGTTAATTGTTTTTGGTACTTGATTTGAAATAGTGGTGAAGTGATTTGCAGCCATGATTAAAGCTCACAACTGGAGCGACTTCAAAATCATTGAGTTTTGCTCTGAATAGAAGATTCTGTCAAATATGATTATTTTACTGAAGAAAAGGCTTTTCAGTTTCAGTACCTGAAGACAGATACTAAAACTAGGTGTAGAAATGGAGAGTGGGTTTATTTGTCTGGCCTATTTCCCAAAATGCTTGTATTTCAAGCCATCACAGTCACAAAGCTGGAAGGTTAACTGAAAAGGATAGAAGTAGTTACTGGAGTTTAAGGAAGTGCTTTCTTCTTTATGTCCACAAAAGCCATATCTGACTGATGGTTTATATATAATCACTCTTGTACATTAATTGATATGCTCCAGTTGTTTGCAATACTCAGTTACTGATGGAAGATTGCATTTTTTATAATGTACTTTATTTTTGCTCATAGAATATTGTTGACAGAAGCAATTTGTGATAGGTTTACTCTTTTAGGGAATGGTTGTTCTTAAAATCCATTTATTTGCCACTGGTTGTAGCATGGTCTTCCATTCTTAGAGTGAAGGTTGCAGGAATCATCAATACTGATTGTGCTGGTAGTGTTTTAGTTAAGTTTGTGTACTGTGTACAGTTAGTTCTTTGACTGAACTGGTGATCTTGAATTGGTGACCTTGCTGTCACAAAGATGAGAGCTAAACTGTATTCTTCTAGTGCATATTATGTGAACTGTCTTTTGAACAAAAAGCCCTCCAGTTACCTTCCTGTAGGCTCTTGGGTAGGGGACACGTAGTTGCATTTGTAGCGAGGAGTGGTTTTCATTGTAACACCTTTAGCTCTTTACAAATATTTTGACTTGTTAGTCCTAAGTTTGGAGAAAAGCTAACATTGATGCCACTCACCACAGCTTCAGCACAAGGGTTCCAAAAGGCACCAGCAGGTGCTGAGCTGAGAACACCACTGAGATTTTTGGAAGGAGACACAAAAGCAACTAAATCTGATTATGACACTCACTGTAGTGCATCTTTCATGGGATTCTAGAGTCTAAAAATTTCATACACCTATTTTGTTTGAGACAACTTCTATGCAGCTACTCAGTTCATTTAAGATAGTAAATTAGAATAAAGTTGCAAGCATCATGGAAGTGTTTTACTGTGTGTGTTTGTGGACACTCTAATGTTATCTTAATATACTGAGTTAGCCTTAAACCTTTTTATGATGTGAATAGCACTAAGCAGTTTGTTTAGCATATATCCCAGCTAATGGTAAGGAACTTGTTCTTTGTGTTGTGGTGCTCTGAGGCTTTCCACCATGATGGTGGTGATAAATTTCCAAGATGCCAGAGTGTTCTGGAGGCAGTGATGCAGTTATTTGTAGTCCAGTGAACTGTGTTACTTCTTGACATACCTTTGTGAGAAAATCTGGTCCTGAATAAGAGAGGAGGGCGAGCAGTCAATTTGCAGCCAGTGTGTTCTCTTGCGAAATTGGCAGTACTAACATATTTTGCAAGGTGTCACTGGGGCGCCTGTCTGCAAGTTTCAGCTGCTGTGACCTTTCCTCAATTTAAAATTTTTAAATTTAAAAATCGTGAACAGACCTTAAGAAAGCATCATGACTTTCAAGAAAGATTTGCTTGATGTATCAGCAAAGTCATTTTTTAGTTAGGTTGAGAAATAAGCTGTCAAGTGCTTTGGCTGCTGCCGAGGCAATGACATATACAGGAAATAGAGAAGTTCTGTAAAACTCGAATTAGGTGAGGAAAGAGATCTTGTTGAGGAAAGTAGATGTTTTTCTGTTTGAGGCCAATTACAGTCTTATCATTTTTGTGTACTTGAAATGGAGTGGGCCTATGAAGGGTTAGCTAATAGAGCCTCTTGATACTGCTTGGAAAGAAGAGGTTCATTCAAAGCAGGAAACTTGCATTTAAGTGTCTTGAAACTCTCTAAATATGCTTATCTCTCCCTATCAACTGTAAAGGAAGTGTAGAGAGATTAGCTTTCCTAGACTATGGTTACTCTTTGTGAATATTGCTGTATGTGTTAAGATATTTATCTCAAAAGCCTAATTTTGCTATAAACTCATCTTGAGCTGCTGCTTTGCATTTTTATGAGAACAGTCCTTAAAAACTCTGTCTTTACGTTCTCAAACCTTCCAGCACATTGTAAGTTTTTCGAGTCAAGATCCTAGTTCATCAAGCTGATAAATATTACATAACTCTGTCAAATTACAGTTAACAGAACAGCAGGAACTAAAGATTTAATCTCAATGAATTTTTACAGTTGTCACTGGGCATATTGAATCCTTCAGTTAATTCTGATATCTGGTTCTCAAGCTAATTTGAGTGAGAGCTGCATTTAGGGTGCTAGAATTGACCGCACTGATTTCTGAGGTTTTATTCTCCCTGGAACTGGGAGGGCACTATCCATAGATGTTGGTTTTTATGCAAGTCTGGTCTGTTTTATTGGTTTGGGGGTTTTTGATACTTATTTGTTTATGTATTAAATTGAACTCTGGAAGGAGTACAGCTAGTAACCATTCTTTTCATAAAATAAACAAATACCAAATCATGTCTGTAGCTGTATAGATGAGGCAAGTCTGCATGCTCATGTGGTCTCAGTGAGACATAAATCCTTTTTTTTTTTTGCTTGCCAGGAAGATTATAAAAGTGTTCAGTGTAAGAAATCTCAAATCTGCACATCGTAGAGATACCTGATACCTCTGTACCAGCCACAAAGATTCTGATGCCGTCTGCAGCCTGCACGGTGCCTGTAGGTTGTGTACAGAAGCAAGATGGCTCCTGCATACACTGCATTTTTATACACACAAGGGTTACACTATGCCTCTTTAATGTTCTATTGCACTTATGTTAGATAATTACACATTGTGATGTAATAATTCTTCTCAACTGTTTCTTGCTAAGACTGTCCAATCTTGTACCTACAACTTTTTTTCCAATTTCCTAAATGATTGTCTTTCTGATGAAATGCATTCAATGCAAAATCATTACTGAGTAAATGTAATAAACCACAATATTTAGGCTTGCATGAAATACAGCTTCTAATTGTGGGTGGTGCCCTCCTGGTTGCAGGGAGGATCAAAGTTCAGAAAGCAGTCTTGTCAGTTTTAGCACCATAAATGCAATTCATCTCATTTTTAATGTTTTTAGTACTATTTTTAATTAATAATAAATGGAAGATAACCACAATAAATGATTATATGTATTTAAAACGGTTACTGGTATTTAAATACATTTTGCAGGACTGCAACTGTTTTCAAACATGATTCAGGTCATTTCCTTAAGAAATAACTTGTCTCTCTTGTTGTGCCTGCCTGATCATTGTCGGTCTCCAGAGGCCTGCAGTGGGAATCATGTTCATTGGTCTTTTCTGCTAAATAGGAATATGGATCTCTTTTATTTTAATCCATCAGCTCAGTATCCTGTTCATTAACTGAGGTTTTAAAGCAAATAACTAGAATATCATGTGATATTTAGCCAAATATATTGAAAAAACCTAAGGAGGGTAATTGCTGCAGTTAGTTCTGTTAACTAATCTATAATTATTTCAAGAAGACATGTTTTGCTTGGCAGTAATAATAAACTTTGAAACCAAGGCATTTGCTGTGTTTTGCATTTATTACTATAGTAGAAACCAAGCTAAGTATTGTAGTATTTTATTATTGATTGCTATGATAAGAGTAATTGGCAGCTTTTGGACCCTTTATCATTCTCAGTTATTTATACATTTACAATCCACTAGAATCTTCTTGTTTTCCAGGTGTTTCCAAATATTTGCAAGAATGATCCAGAAAACAGAACCACTGCTTTTGTGGAGAGTCTTAGACTCTTAAAAATCCCTGGATCATGAATTTTAAATGTTTGGTTTGAAGTGTATGACATACTGCATTTTCTCTCTTTGTTCTTGTTGGTGCTGAAATTTCTATTCCAGTAACACTATACTGTGGTTTGGACACAACATCTTGATATTTTCTCAAAACTGGAACAAAAAATAGATGCTAACTATTTCTTTCTGGTTTTTTATAACCACTTGCTATTTCACTATCTAAATTCCGTAAACTCATCTGAGGCATTTTTTACCTCTTAATATATTTTTATTATTAATTTTTTAAAATTGTTAACTTTGAGTTGATTGCTATTATTTTATGAAGTTCATCATGCTCATAGAGGTTGCTGGCTCATGATACTGTTTAAGGTTGTTTGATTTCTGTACAATTTACAATAGGTTAAAATACCTTGAGGTTCTGAATAAACTGGTTTAAGAGAGTGAGAAAATTCAGGGCAAAGTTTGGATGTATATCAACTAAGCTACATACAATCAGAACAAGACTTAAAATACTTAAAAAAATAAATCCAAGTACTTTTGCAGGAAATAAGCCAGAAATGCCCTTTCTGTGAAAATGTATTTGATATGTTTGTTTCTCCTGTCCAACAGTGGTAGAAGGGTTTAGTTCAGCTGTTGGGGATAGAATTGTTGAGTGATGGTGACTATGGAAAACCACCTTGAGGTGCTGTGTGTAGCAAGGTGGGAGTTGCCCTCTTCTCCCAGGCAGGTAGGACACAAGGAAATGGCCTCAGGCTGTGCCCTGGGAGGTTCAGGTTGGACATCAGGAAGAATTTCTTCATGGAAACGGTTGTCAAGCATTGGAATGGGCTGCCTGGGGAAGTGGTGGAGTCACCATCCCTGGAAGTGTCCAAGAAATGGCTGGATGCGGCACTTAATTCTCTGATTTAGTTGATGTGGTGGAGTTTAGTCAAAGGTTGGATGCTCAGGGAGGTCTTTTTCAACCTTAATGATTCTGTGATTCTATAAAATGAAAATAAAGGGGAATATTGTTTCTGTCTGATGCTACCTGAGTCCAGGACAGGACTCAATAATTCCTGAATTACTTTCCTGGTTGTGAGAGATGCTGCTCTAGATTGTCTTCCCTGCTCTGAGGTGTCAGCTGGCAGGGCTTGGTTGGTTCTGCTGTTCTGCCTGCCTCTCCTAGCACAGCACAGCTGGGTGGACACTGTCAGTGTGTCCTGTCCAGTGCAGTTAACCTCACAATTGGGATAAATTAAGGGGGGAAGAAAGTGCTTCAGAATAGAAGAGGGCACATGAGAGAGAAGGAACTGAAATATTACTGCTCTGTGGCTCATGCCCTTACTGGTGTGCTGTTGGTAGACAGGATTCCTTCCCACTGGCTTTCAGACCTAAAGATTCCTCAAAGTGTGTAAAGAAGGCTGGAATCAAACATTTCAACAGATATTTCCTAAGAAGCATTTATCCATTCATTCCCTTGTGGTATATTTTAATTTTAAAAGATTCCATAGTACTGTGACAGGAATAATTTTTATTTAATTCACCCAGTTCAACATAATTTGTAATGTTCCAAATTTGATCCACTGAATCTTATTTTTTGTATTGTTTTCCAAATGTTACCTTAATTTAGCAATGTATCATTGGCTTTTGATTTGGATTAGTTTAATCTTTTTCTCCCTTTTCTGCTTTCCCTGTGAATACCTTTTTTATGTATTACTACAATATGTTAAAGATCCAAGTTTTTCTAAAGCTGATCTCACATCTGATGTGTTACTGTTAGACTTTTTCTCGTTATCGTTCTTCAGTTCTCTTTTTCTGTCATTCATGATTTTGTGCTAGTGCTGCTGCTTTCATATTCTTTGAAAAGGATGGCTTTTTGTCCAGTATTCATTGGTGTGTATGGCCATATACAATCCTCTTCTTTATGTTCATTTCTATGGATTTACCTTCTTTTAGGTATCTTCTAATGTCTTCTAACAATGCTGACTTCTATGCTTGTCACACTATGTAATGTCATTGTTGTCATTTATGCCAACCGTTGCTTTGAGTTATGAAAAAGGCTACAGAAGTTCAGATTTTAGTATTACTTTTTGTCTTGTTCACAGATACTGTGTTTATTTTTTTTAAAATAAAAACCTTGGCAAGCAGTGCTGCACATTATTTTGGTTAAAGGTTAAGTAGGTTTATTTGATCAGTCGAGATTCTGTCAGCCTTGTTTGCTGTGATTTAGAAGAGGTTGGTTGTGTGAGACCAAGCATTTCATTGTTTAAGAATAACATTTTTAGAGTAAAACAATTTTATCTGGCTTATTCTTCCTGCTATGAAATAAATTTTATAGTCTTAGTTTATAGTCTGTCCATTCTACAGTATGAAAAATCATCTGTGAATGCTCACTCTTCATTTTTACTTGGCTCTTTTTGCATCATCTATTATAGACAAGCATGTCTCTGAATAGCAATGCAAACTGATACTGTTTTCATGCTGTTTTGGTTTAACTTGAACTCATGTCTAATATAGTGTAAGTCTGATTTAATCTTTACCTGTGATTGAAATAATTATAGTGCATCTTTCTTATTTTGAGTTCACATTATGTCATTTTGCTTTGGTGTAAAGGTTGGAAACAATTTATCATTGCGCTCATTTGTTTTAGTGAAAATACAGTGGAGGGAATTGATATCCTTGAGATTCTTGCCCTGCTATTGCAACAGGTTTGGACTCTGAAGGTGTAAAGTACCTTTCAATGTAGGTAAAGTTGCTGTGTAAGTCTGAATTCCTTACAAAATCAGGCTAACCCAGATGGCTTGCTTCACTGGGGTTTTTTTGTTCTTGATTGAGTAACTGAGAGGCACCGTATTGTGTTTATTATCGAAGTGTGTGTGTATGGGCAATTAGCTCAGGGTGTCTGAAACAGCTACATCATCTGCATGGCTTACTTGTCCTCAGGCTTTGTTTCATTTGCATTGAGAAAGCAATCGAAGAAAGAAAATATCCAGGTGATTCTTGAAAATTGCTTTTAGCTTTCTCAGATTCTGAAAGACTTCCAGACTCTGGAACGTGGCTGGTGGGAAGTGGATCATGAATATGAATCAGCATCTTTCCACCCTTATGTCCAAAATGCTGTTGCTAGGATATTCTTCTTTGATGATGTGATAAGAGTAGCAAACACCTTTTTGAAATTCACTCTATCATCCCTTCTTTAATTACATTCAAATTCAGGCTGCTTGTGTCTCTTTGCAAGACCTTGACATTATTTTGTTCTACCTTTGCATCTGCTCTTTGTGTTTTGCAGCCTTTGCTTCTCCTGAGTCTTTCTCAGTCTTAATTTTTTGTTTCGCTTCCTTTTTTTTGTCTTGGATTGTAATCTACTCTTGTGTGTGTGCTATACTAATACTACATTGCAACCAGGGCTTAGGGTATGCTTTTTTACCTTTCTACTAAATATATATATGCTGATTTGAAAAACGTTGGTTTTTGTTAGCTTGTTTTTACACACTCTTCACAACCATCCTGTTGTTATAACCCATTGTGAAAATTATCAGTTACAAACAGAAGTCTCTTTTCATTTCACACAGTGAATTCATAAGGGTCTTCATTAAAATTGGGTCTGAGTCATGTTTTTAAATGAAATTTTAATGTTGTTATCTTATTTTTAAAGTAACACTAAATGCTGACACAAAGGTTGTTAATGTGACTGATTATACTTTTATATTTGAACAGAGAATTTTGGTTAAAAGGGACGATAAAGTAAGAAACATAAGTTATTCAGAGGAATTTAATTTTCTTAAGTTTTTTTTTTTTCTTTTAAGGAGTAAGAAAGAAGTGGAGGGGAAATAAATGGATGCTCGCTTATTAGCTTATGTTCTAGTGAGCCATGTCACAGATTAATACTAAAGACTGGGTTCTTGTATCTGGAAGAACTTGGAGGAAATGTTTCTTAAGATGCTTCTTCAGCCCTGTGTGAGCCCTTAAGCTCAAATACCTTCTGCTTCCAAGTTTGTTCTTTTTCAGCTAGGTTGAGGAAGAACATCTGGGGTGTTTTTGTTTGGAGATATAAGTTGGTTTTGTTTTCTTCAGGTGTGGTAGATTTAAAATGCCTCACAGAACTACTGTATTTTTTTGAAATGCTTGCAAAGAGGTATTGCAGAAGTACTTCATCCAAGTAATGAAATACATTGTTATGTTTAATATATTAAGACAACTCATTAAAACAGACATTTTATGGAAATGACATTAGCACTCATTTTAAGACAGATCAAATACAGAATCAAAAAGATATTTTGTAAGCACTTTTGTGAATAATTTTTTGGAAGATTCTCCAAGACAACTGCTCATACAAAAAACGTAGCATAGGAAATAATTTCATGTATGTTCTGTTTTTTTGGACTCTCGGGTATGCAAAGGATGCAAATAATCACTCATGGGGGAAAAATGTTAGTTCTGATGTTTAAAGCCATAAAGGTAATCCCAGTTCAATAAGTAAATCGGATCTCCTGGCATCTTGTGTGAGAGCAAGCTCCAAAGATACAGTCCTTATTTTGAGGGTTTCTGGCCACTATTCAGGAAAATTCAGCCCATGTTCCTCTCTGAAGATTAGTACAATTCTCCTGCTTTTTTGTCTTCATGGGTTTCCTTTTCTGTTGTAGAGCAGCAAAACCTTTTTCTTTTTTTGTTTGTTTGTTTGGTTTTTTTTAAAACAGATTTTTCTCTTTCCTGCTGTAGTGGCATCAAGAGGCTGAAGACCCTATTAGTAGTAGAAGTTGGGGTTGTGTCTTGAGGCTGTGGGCAGCAAGTTTACTTTTCACACTCTTACAGGTTTTAATACGTTATAAAGCATTAGATGGGAGTTTCTTTCCCCCAACACTTGGAAGCTGTTTCAGGTACTGTTGTGAGGCTGTCCATAGACTTGGGAGTATGTAACTCAGAATACACATCAATTATATTTTCAGCTTTCTTTTAGTTCTCATGTGCCCTTTGTGTGCTCTTTAGCTGAACTGGTTTCTGATTATGTAGTGGCAGCTCTGGGTCTTCCTTAGAAGCCCAAGGTCGTCTTGGTTATCATGGAGTTTGTAATAGATGGTGGTAGATGACTCACCTGATAGACAGGTAAAAGGCAGAGACCTTCGTATGGCTCTCAAGTCCAAATTTATTTCTGAAAAATATGTCATAAATACTTGAGGCTTTCTAGTTCCACTGAAATGAATGCTGCTCAAAAAACTTGTTTTCATGAAATAAGGATGTAAGAGACAGTACTAGAAACTCCTTTATGCCTAACTGAAGGTGCTCAGGAATCTTTTGGAAAACTGTAATTAATTTGTTGTTAGCTACAATTTGGCAGAATATTCAAGCAAGGAAACCTGGCTGATGCTGAAAGAGCTGGCTCACCTCCCCTCTGTTCTCAGCCATGTGCTCACACAGGTTGCCCTGTGCTGGCATCAGGGGTCATTTCACACTGGTAAGAAACTAAACCATAAGGAAATAAATTTTGTCTAAAAAAGGAGAAAACAAATGAGTCATACCCTATTGATGTAGGTCTTTGAATGAACTTGCAGGAAAATGGTGTTTTATCAAAGTCAGGTAGATCTTTTATCTCTTGAGTCGGAAGGATGGATGGTCCACTGCAGCCAACAAACAGGAGGAGGGACCTAGGCCCTCCTTACTTCGTTACAGTGACTGCTTAAGAAATTAGAGAGTTTTCTTCTCTTGCATTAAAAAAAAGCTGTTTGTCTTTTTTTCCTGTGGTAGTCTGTATTACAACAAATATTGTCTGTTTAGAGACATGTATTTAGTTTTTTGCTGTTAAGCTCCATAGTGGCATCTTACAGAAAGATTATTTTAATTCGTCCTTCATTATTTTTTTTTCAGTTGGCCAGTTTTGAAGATACTGTGATAGACTGGGTTTGTTCTTAAATGTGCCCCTT
>VYZT01059429.1:14371-33797 GCA_013400735.1 Pomatostomus ruficeps | reverse complement strand
CTTGGGGTTCCACCACAACATCTTTTCCTCTGTCTCTAGAAGCAATGAATCTCTTCTCTCTATTTGAGCCTTCTGGCCACCCAGTGGATCTCTGCATCCCCCCATGCACTTATGAATTATAGGGAGACAGTTCATTTCCCAACAGTCCTTACCATGGCCTGCGGGAGGAATCCAGTTCTAATGTCTGAGCCTCCCCTCCCCCTCTCTCTTTACTGAACCTGGTGTCCGCCATTTTGTCCTTTTCACATGATCACCTCCTTCTCCTCTCTAACCAAAAGGGAGAATAAAAGGGAAAAGAACTTCTTGCCCCCAAATGCCGTTATTAATAAGTTTTTACCAGTTCAAAAAACAACTTCCATGGGACCTCTGCAATGTTGGTACTCTGGTTTAGTTCAGATTTGCTGTTAGGGAATTGCTCATTACGTTCTGCTGCCGCCAGCTCGCTCTTCTGTCTGCAGCCCGGCTCCAAGTTTCCCGTGGCCCCAGCTCTTTGGGGTTTGAGCCTGGCAGGTGCCCCTGGGCCATGACCTCTGTCCCGGTGGGGGCCCTGGGCCTGCCCAGCCTGGCCTCAGCCGTGGTGCCTCCCCACTGCCACCCGGCAGTCGGCGCATCGCTTTTCTTCCCCTCCCTTCTGGGGGAAGCAGACCCCATGCCTTCTCCCAGATGTGTCATCGTAAAAAGCGTAACTCAATTTCATTTGCTCAGGGGTATGCCCATCCTAAGACCTCAACAGGATTGGTCTTCTACAAGGAACCACCCCTGTGGTTCCACCCTTCTTTCGCTGCCACAGACAAATGAAAGAATGTATCATGTGAAACCAGCACACTGAGCTAACAGAAACAGCATTAATTTTCCTGTCAGAAAAATTAGCACTGATGGAAAAGAAAGTACCTGTCCAGAATAGTAGATAGAGGAATAGTCCCAGGTTTTATCTTTAAACATGGGCTATCTATTTTCTTCTCCTGCACATATGGGAGAGTTTTTGCATGAGTGTTCTCTTCTTTTACTCACTTCCTTTCATATTCTGATGAGAAACACAATGCAAGTCTTCATTTATACAGAAAGAACGGTAATCAGTTCAATATGTTTAGCTGTGAGAAACCTGCATCCAGAACATTACTTCAGAATCTGTCTTTAGCCTGTGAGAGGATGAGGAAAATCAGTCTATTTTTCCTACTTATTTATATTCCCATATACTATTAGGCTGTTCAAAAATACAGAATAATTACATCAATATGTATTAGAAGGAACTAAATTTAGGAGGATATTCAAATAGTATCATTGCTATAGAGATTTGTGCCAGGAAAGACACGAAATTATATCACTCAACAAAAGACATTTGCCAAATATTAATGGCATTTTGTTCTACTCTGGTATGAATCAGGAGTAGTGTACCTATACCTGTAAAGTTAGTTGCGTCTAAGTTCTTAAAGTGTAGACTCCATTAAAGGTGTATTGTTTGTCATTTCAGAAGTTCCTTTTAGAGTTGTTTAAAATTGTGTACTCATTCTTAAACGCAAGCACTACTCTTTCAGATTACCACAACGCATGAACTATGATAGATACTCACTAAACTGTAGCAATTCAGACTACTTACATATTGATGTACTTTGTGAATAATCATATTCATAAGAGGGAAGAAAACCACATTTTAAGAATTTATTTTCTTCCCAATAATGCAGGTATAAAACTTTCAGACTAGGAGATACATAGCATTGTCTTTAATGAAACTGCATTAATTCCTATTTAATTATTTCTGATTTACACCAGTGTGGTGGTGGCTCAGCCTTTGACTGCAATTCCACCTGCCCTGCCAGAGCCACAGACCCAGCCCACCTTCTCCATGTGGTTGAATGAAGACATTAAATAGAATGGTTTCTCCCCTCAGGATAGTGAGCCTGAGGGGGATGAGGAAGGTGAGGCTGGGGAATCCCCTGATTCCCCTGATTTTCCCGCCTTTTAGTTTGCCAATCCAAGTTTCTGTTCCACCCCTTTCTCCTCAGAGTTATTTTAATATTCATCAGATTGGTTTAATATTCATACTGTGCTGGAAAGTTCTGTTTCTGTGCTGTGTTGATTGGTTAATTTAAATATGTTCCCTTTCTATTCAAAAGTTATTGGGTACCTGACATCCCCTTTCATTCCCTGATTTGTTAGAACCCTGGATCCTCCCCTTGTTCTGCCCTGTTTTACTTTGTATAAACCCCCCCGTCACGTCAGCTCTGGGTTCGCTTTGTAGCTGTGCATCCAGTGCTGATGTTGGCTTGTGTGGCTACAATAAACTTGGGTGTTTGCTGCAAGAGAGTCCCTCCTCTCCTTTACCCTCGCCTCGCTACTTAATATCAGGCAGCTGCTACTCACTGTGCCCAGGACAGAGACCAGCTCTGCTTGCAGGCTGTCTGCTCTCGGCCAAGCGCTGTGGATTGTTGCCGCGCTGACCAACGGGCAGGTCAAGCGGCTGCAGCGACACACCAGAATAACTGGGATCAGACTTGAATTTTTAGAATATTTATTTATAGTTTGCACAAATACAACAGAAGTAGCAAGAGTCCTCAATGCAAGTTGCAGTGAGACTAGCACTTTGATTAAGTCTGCAATAATCCAATTTCTCATTAGAACATGCCAAGGCTAAGAATGGAGTTTAGCACACTAGTGGAAGATTAGATTAAAGGTGGAGATACTCACAAACATTATTTACTAATTCAAGAGCAATTCAAATAGGAACATGAGATTTTTATCATAGTTGTTTAGGAGTTTATATTGAGAGTTAAAATAAAGCTTTTGAATGTTTAGGTCTTTCAGGTGTGAATCATACTCAGCTTTATGTGGTCACACTTATTAAAATGTCACCCAGTGTTTCAGTAATGTCTGCCAACATGAAACAGACTATAATGAAAAGGATGTGTAATGAATACTGATGATTATAAACTATATATAAACAGTTTATCAGATTAAGTGAATATATATTTTCTGATACTCCCATGTTCCCTCAAGTATGGTAAGTAAAATTTATATTTTTACCAAGGATGTGCTTCTTAATAAAGCTGTCTTCTCAAGGCTATGAGTTACTATGAATAACTCAACCTTTATAATTAGTATAAAACTGATATCTATATATACTGTGGCATACATGCTGATGTCTGAGAAGGTCAACAAATGGGTCGAAGGGTCTGGGATACAAGTCTGATGAGGAGTGACTGAGGCAGCCAGGATGGTTTAGCCTGGAGAAAAGAAGGCTCAAGGGTGACCTTACTGCTTTCTACAATTCCCTGAAAAGAGGGTGTAGTGAGGTAAGAGTCAGTCTCTTCTCCCAGGTAACAAGTGACAGGACAAGCGGAAACGGCCTGAAATGTTTCTAGGGGAGTTTTAGATTTGACATTAGGAAAAATTTCTTGACTGAAAGGACAGTCAAGCATTGGAACAAAATGCCCAGGGAGTGGGTAGATGCCTGAGAGTAAAAAGATAATGGTACACAAGTCATAGGGAAAAGAACAATTGCTACTCCCTGAATGGAACATGTTCAGCCTATCTGACCTCCCACACACCATACAACATAAGAGGGACCAAACCAAGGGTGGAGTGGAGACACTGCAGCCAGGCTCTGTCAAAACCCTTGCAGAGGAGGGAACTTGGTGGTGCTTTGCAGCTGATAAGCCACACACCAGCTGAAAACCAAGGGAGATAAAGGAAGACATCCTGATCTTGAATCAGCAATGATGGTGAAATCACTGTCCTTGCACTGATGCATGTCCTCATCCCAAGGTTATCGCAGGTACTATCCTGAGATACCTGCTTCCAATATACAGCCACCTCCAACTAAGATGTATGACTAAAGTAATTTGAGCTCCACCTAAGCACCAAGAAATAGTAAAAAAAAGAGTTGAAAATGAGGAGAGGTTAGGAAAGACTCCATTGGAACTTCTGGGATCAGCCAGTGGGCTGAACCTGTCTTCTCCCCTGTAAGGATGCTTATTGGGGAAGAAAAATACTCTATATGTGCTGAATGATTACCTCAAAGTAGCTTTTATTAGGGATTAGAGCTTGTTAGGGTAATGCTTTGAATTAATATATTTCTTTGAAATTATTTTTGCAGTCAGATAATATCACTGGCAGTTCTTGAACCTTAATTTATCACAATCTGTTAATAAAGAGTGCTATTCTGTAAACTGTTAATGTGAGTCCTTCAAGGGCACTGGTAGCTGCTGGCAGTGAGTAATGATGTGAGACCCATGAGGGAATTTCTCTTTTTGGTGTGTGAACCTAAACATGTCAGTCAAACCACCCTCTGATCTAATGAACTGCTCAGCAAAGGGTCCCCATAATGGGACACTGACTGACTGATCAGGCACAAGGGTCTCAGCTTTCCTGGGGCACTGACAGATTAATCAAATACTAAGGGCTTGAGTAAATCTCCCCTTTTCATGTGTCACAGGGAAATGGTGGAACCACTGACCCTGGAAATGTTCAAAAAAATGTGGCGATGTAGTGTCTAGGGTAATGGTTTAGTCATGGACTTGGCAGTTCTGGGGTTAATGCCTGGACTCAATGATCTCAGAGCTCTCTTCCAACCTCAATGATTCTATGGTTCTAGGAAGGCTGATCATAAGGCCTCAAAACAGATCTCAAGGAACGTCTAGGAGTTGTGATCTGTTTGCTTCTGTTACTGCTGGATACGCTCTATTCCCTAGATGATGCATAGCCACTAACAGACTAATGTGTGAGCTTCAGGTCTTAACTGATGATTCACTTGGACCTCTACCAGTTATGTATTTAGCAAACTGTATAGCCATAGTGTATGTAAATACTATCAAATTTGAGGACTACATCATACATCAGCTTTCCAGTGGCTATATTTCCTCCACTCCTATTCAGCAGCAGGTTACTACTTCTGACACTAATTTTGTTTTAGCTATTTTCATTGTTTTTAATGCTGTATTAAGGATTCAGTATTTCATGACTTCTGTCAGGACTTCAGTGAGGTCTTTGATAGGGTACACCACAACATTCTTGCTGCTATATTGGAGAAATGGGTTTGATAGGTGAACAGGTAGATGGATAATGTATTGGCTAGATGGCAGCATCCAGCGGGTTACAGCCAACAACTCAGTGTTCAACTGGAAATCTGTAAAGAGTGGTCTCCTTCAAGTGTCCATACTGGGACCAATATTATTTAATATTTCATTAATGACATATGTAATGCATCCTCAGAAAATTTGCCGGTGACACCAAGCTGAGTGAGGCTGATATGTTAGAGAGAAGAGATGCCATCCTGTGGCAGTGGGCTAGGGGAAATCCCCTAGCTGCCACATTCTAACCCTGTCAATCATAGACTCAGTTCCACCTCTGTTATTTTAATATTCATTGTATTGTTTTACTATTCAATAGTTGCCAGAAACTTCTACTGTTCTGTAAAGTTCGTAGGTTAATGCAAATATGTTCCACCCTTGCCCAAGACTCATTGGAAAGCTGTCACCCCATGTCAATTTGTGATTTGATAAGGACCCTGGACTAACCTTATCATCACCCCCTTCCCCTTCTCTATAAAACCCTGTGTAAAGATCTCATCGGGGTCTCTCTGATTGCCTGTATCCTGAAGAAGAAAAACATCATTAAAAGTCTGGGTAACCAATCAAGAGTCCGTCCTCTCTTCTCTGCTCTTACCTGCTTTTTACCAACACCGGGTTCACTGCTCTCACTGCAAAGCAAAACCTAGGTACAGAGATACGCAAGATAAGGCACGGCTGCGGTTATCGCAGCGGCAGCCAGAAGCTTATCTCACCAAGGTGCTAGATAACGGCAGGTATTGCAGAACCTAAGCAGCCCTGCCAGAACCTCAAAAGCTTTACCATCCAGAACACATTGACAGGCTTGAGGAATGTGTTCATGAAGTTCTACAAGGCCAAGTGCTACATCCTATTATCTGGGTTGGGGCAATCACCAGTATCAACACAGATGGGGTGCTGAATTGCTGAGAACATTCCTGTGGAGAAGGACTTGGGGATCCTGGTGGAGGAAAAAATTGATAGGAGCTTTTATTGTGCATTTGCAGCCTGAAAAGCTGATTGTATTCTGGGTTTAAAAAAAAACCTGTGGACAATAGGCCACAAAGAAGTTTATTCTCCCCTTCTACATCATTCTCGTAAGACTTGGCCTGGAGTAAGGTATCCAGCTCTGTGGTCCTCAGTACAAAAAAAGAAATGGGCCTACTAAGCAGGTCCAGAGGAGAGCCACAGAAAGTCTGAGAGAGTTAGGATCATTCAGCCTGAAGAAGAAAAGGCTTCACGAAGACCTTATTGTGGCCTTTTAATATCTAAAGGGCCATATGAGAAAGACAGAGATAGACAAAGAAATACTTTTGCTAAGGTCTGTAGTGGACAAGAGACAATATTTTTTAATTTGTAAGAGGGTAAATAGGTTGGACTCAGGGAAGAAATATTTTATGACAAGGGTAGGGAGACATTGAAGAAGATTGCCCAAAGAAATTGTGGATACTCCACAGTTGGCAGTGTTCAAAGTCTGGCCTGGATGAGGCTTTGACAACATGTTCTAATGGAAGTTGTCCCATGCTCGTGGCAGATGGATTGGACTAGATAATCTTTGATGGCCCCTCCCAACTCAAATGTTCCTTGGTTCTCTGATTCTATGAAATTGTCACATAGTTTTAAACTTATTTAGAGCAATATAGTCTTCCTGCCAATCCTTATGTGTTATAGGAATTTATTAAGGGAATCTCCATCCTCACAGCTGTCTTGTGTAACCACGGCAATTCAATATATCTAAATTCACCAATAAATATCCTTGAAGTTTCAGAGTAGTCCAAAGGAATTAGACATCTAAATTCTATATAGTTTAGCAAGATACCTGGGCCTAAAATTTCAAAATTCCTGTCTGAGAAAACATCTGGGATTCCTTAAAATGGTCTAACTTAAAAACACAGATCAGTACATTCAGCCTTTGGCAATAGCTCAGAAAACTAGACACTGAGCAGATTTTGTCTCTATGAACAATTTCTGTACTGTAAGCCTCTTATATAACCAAATCCCATATATAGGTCACATTCTTAAACCTAATGAAGGTGTAAAAACTGAATAAAAAGTTACAAGGCAACAAAAACCAAAGCCATAATATATCTGTCTAAAGTCATAGAGAAACAGAACCAGAATTTATGAGTTTCACTCCAGTGTTATGAATGACAGAATTACCAAATATGAACTTACGCCTTTTCCATAAGACATATAAAAAACATGCAGCTACAAAGCATATTTAAATTATTAAAGTTAAATGAGGTATGTTGTTCTTGTTGAATTAAATGCTAGTTGCACCTTGACCTACAGCAAGGACGTATTGCTACTTTTGCATGATACACATTGAATGTGTACACACATATAGAGCATAAGTATTAGTATGAAAGGCACTGAATTTAATAAATTTAATACCCCAAGCAATCAAAAAATGTGAATTAATTGAAAACTAAAAGTTCAGAGAATGTTTAGTCTTCTGTCCATAGCTGAGAATGCCAAGTTTTGATGCACATTTTCAGTTCAACAAAGGAAAGATTGAGAGTGTGAAGCTGATTGTCATTCCAGTCAACATTGTCCTTGTTGATTTTAGCTATTACTCCCTTCTGCTGTCAGAATCAGTTTATATTCAAGTGTGTCATAGTGTCTAATGACAAATGTAGACAGCATTGATATATGGTCAGTATAATTTGCAAGCAGTGACCTTGATTAAAGATTTTTCAGTCTTTCTACTTATTAATTTCCTTCTCTTAATACCATTTCAAGTTAAAATAATATCAGGAATAGTTAATCCAACCAATAACATTTTTATGAGTAAGTATATGCCCCTAGAATAGATTGATTTTATTTTACATAGTACTGTGAATTTCTCTGCCAAATTGGTAGCAAAATAGCCTGGAGTGAACTATTCTAGGTCTTCCTTACAGCCTTCATTTTCAAGTATCCTGTATATTTATAAAAGATGCAGGATTGACACAACTGTGAAATTAAATCTGCAATTTATTTTTCAGCTATAGAAAATACAAGTTGGGCACTGAGATTCAAATTCACTATGCATAAGCTAGGCACTGTCTTAATTTTCTCTCCACAAGCCCAGCTTTATGAGTGTGTGTGTTTGTTCTTTAACTCAGTTAATTTTTAGATCTTTCTGTAGAAACTGCTAGCTAGGTTGCTGGTTTTGTTGTGTCTCTATAATGTTGACACCTCTCCATTAAATAAGGCATGGTTGATTCATTTAGCTCATTCATTTACAAATTTCATTTGTCTGACCCACAATACATTTTGTTATGCCTCATATGTCAATAATGAAAGAGTTACAGTGTCTTTATTAAATTTGCATTCTATTTTGTATATAAATAGATATACATAATTGTACATAATGCCTATATATACATCCATAATGTGTATGTGTGTGTGTATGTATATATCAATCTAAAAAAATAAATGTTATTTGTTTATATAGAAATTTTTTTTGCAGAACTGAGAATAAACAATATTATTCGTACAACAGTCATCATAGTTTCACTGTGGTTTATATTGTCTTGTACAGGATGTATTTTTTGTGAATTAGTTCATTTACAGGATAAGGCAGAGCAAGCAGATTGATAAGATTATAGTCCTGGTTATATATCACATTACATTTGAACTGCAAAGTAGAGCTGCTCCCTGTGTTGTATTTTAAAAAAGAAATTTAACCCACAAAAAAGTGTTATTCAAAGTTTACAAATACTGGGCCAGATCCTAAGATGTATAAATCAGTGAAGCTCCAATGAATGTAAGTCGGTGGTGCCCTGGCAGCCAGGAAGGCCAACCATGTCCTGGGGGGCATCAGGCCCAGCATCGCCAGCCAGGCAAGGGAGGGGATTGTCCCGCTCTGCTCTGCACTGGGGTGGCCTCACCTCGAGTGCTGGCAGCAGTTTTGGGCACCACAATGTAAGAAATATATTAAACTATTAGAGAGAGTCCAAAGGAGGGCAACAAAGATGGGGAAGGGCCTTGAGGGGATGCCGTATGAGGAGTGGCTGAGGTCACTTGGTCTGTTCAGCCTGGAGGAGACTGAGGGGAGACCTCACTGCAGTTACAACCTCTTCATGAGGGGGAAAGGAGGGGCAGACACTAATCTCTTCTCTGTGGTGACGAGTGACAGGACTTAAGGGAATGGCCTGAAGCTGTGTCAGGGGAGGTTTAGGTTACATATCAGAAAAAGATTCTTCACCCAGAGGGTGGTTGGACACTGGAGCAGGCTCCCTAGGGAAGTGGTCACAGCACCAAGCCTGACAGAGTTCAAGAAGTGTTTGGAGAATTCTCTCAGGCACTTGGTATGACTCCTGGGGATGATGCAGTGCAGGGTCAGGAGCTGGACTTCAATGATCCTTATAGGTCCCTCCCAACTCAATATATTCTTTGATTTTCTGATTCTGAGATTTGTCCAAATATTAATTATACCACCTAACTTACTTACATCAGTAAGTCTATAACTTACTAAATCTAAAAACTGAAATGATTGTTCTATATCCATCTATTTAAATATACGTGGGTCAGCTAATATAGTAATATATTTTTGTGTTACACTTTCATTTTACACCACTTACCTGGCTAAAATAGATGAAAAGGTTATTGTAGAGAAAGTCGCTTGACCAAATTACTCTGAGATGTTATGAAGAGTGATGAAGTGCCTAATTAAAAACCTTTACAAAAATGAATGGAAAAAAGAAATGTTCCTCATTACATGTTTGATTGGTGAAATATGATATTTTGTATAATTTCTTTAGCATTCTACATTCTAAACAAGAAGCCAAAACCACTTTAGACAGGCATTAGATTAAGAAAGCAGAGGGAGGGAGAAATTAAGAGGTAGCTGCAAAGGATGAAATACTTCTGCTGTGGATTTTCAAAAAGGTGACCTGCTGGTAGAATTGATAGTTAAAGACAGGCTCATAAAAGTGAGAAACTGTTTGACATAACTGAAAGGGAGAAAAGGTCTAATATATCATGCAACAAAGGAGGATCGTCACAACAGAAGCACATATCCAAATTGTTTCATAATTCATGGCTCTTGCCTTAAGTAAGATGGAATTTCTTCCTCCATTCCTGCTAAAGCAGTTAACACTGGAGATACTTGTGAGTTATTTAGGTAACTCATATCAATGTTTTGTTCAACCAGTTCTGTAGAATCCATAGTATATTTTGAAGGAGAGTAGTTAGAGATGAAGATATTATTGGATTAGATCATCAAAGCCTATGAAAACAGTAAATGTGGGCTCAATTTTCTCCAGGATTCACTGTGCCAATTTCTCTTTCTTCTAAATGTTAAATGATGAGTTCACCATGTCTGTAGTGCCTGTTATCTCCTCTTCACTTATCTACACAAGATGTAGGACCCACATATATAGGAAGATAATCTGAAATCTGGAGGATGTAGGCAGTGGAACATCCTCCTCCACACTCTAGTCTTAGAGATCCTTCTCAGCCTATACTCATGGTTGTTTTGATGATGTTTTTTTCTTGCACTCCTAGAAGAGCTATGTAATAGCAGCCCACGCAACTTTGTAGAAATAATCTCCTTCATTCGCTCTTAACTTCAGCTGGATACTTTGTGAATAAAAAGATAGTGGTTGGTAAAGTCAAACACAAATAAGCAGACACAGAGAGCCAAACTCTACTAAGATCTTACTGACACTTTCTCTAAGAAATGCTCCCTTCACTAACATGGTAGAGACTCTCCATTTAGGTAATCCCAGTAATAGTTTTTGGCAATATGCTATTATTAGAGATACCTTTAAGTTAGAAAGAGTGGCTTTCAGATTTCCATATCTAGTTTCCCTACAGCTTAAAAATCCTACAAATATAATGGAGTATATAAATTAAAATTCAATAAAATATAATCTATAAATGTGCCCAAGCTAAAATTCTGCCCTTCACATTGTAAAGGCATTTGATGTACATACTCTGGTGTCTTATTTCAGAATTTGTATTTCACTGTGTTTGTTTATTACTTTAAATACTATCTGCACAGAGGGCCATTATCTTTTCAGGGGAAGATGGAGTGAATCCTGCATGACGTATGACTGTATCACTTTCAGTTTATTTTGATAGACCCTATAGAGATTCAGGATATTGTCCATAATGGATATATCCAACGAAACAATTGTTAGCTGTGGTAGTGAATGAAAGGTCATGATTCAGGACAAAAACTAAAACTTAAGTGACTCACTAGCTTGGAAAAAGTCTTGTAAAATGAAAGAAAAGAAGTTCCAGGTCTGAATAATGGCAAATTCTATTACTTCTTTGGACAATGTGATAATGGAATGTGATATTTATTTGCATTACTTTCTACAGCTTTATATGGATATTTTTGTATATTTCAAATTACTTTTAAGTAATGTAGTTAATGGTTGGATATTTTTTCTTCCATATTAATATCAGTTAAAATGAAGAAAACAGTGTCTTTCACTCTTTCTGATAATTTAGAGTTTTCAAGCCCAAAGTCTGCCTTTCCAGTTGTAGGCTCTTTATTTTGTCTAATTCTTATATGTAAGCAGAGTGCAATGAATATTCATTGGGTTTTTAGTGAATATTGTAGCAGTCCTATAAGCACTCATTTCTGCATCTTACAAGATATGCTTGAGAGAATGAAACCATATAGGCTGCTCCAAAAAAAATGATGTTAGGAAAAGGACTAAAATGAAGATTATGGATTTTGGATACAAAGCATGCTAAATCAGATAAGACCCAAGAGACTTTGCACAAACTGACCTGCTACTGCAAGAAGTAGTCACACTGTAATCTGTTAAAAATGAGTGTTAGAGATCGCTTAAAAAATCACTGGGATGGGTATCAGTAAAAACAGATTTAACATAAAAGCAACAGCATGACAAAGTTCATTGGCAAAGTTCACTCTACTACGTTCTATATGGTTAAGGCACACCAAGAAGCAGCAACAAAAATCCAGTCAATCAAACCAAACTAAAGAAACTGAGAGCTATCTCTGTGAGTGTGTGTGTGATAGAAAGGACTAGGATAAAGAGGAATACAGCCTAAAGGCTTAACAACACTGAAACTTAACACTACTTAACTTATAACTTAAATTGAACTTAACACTTTAGCAAAGGATTCATACAGGATTTACTATATCACAACAGTAACTTATTTACAGGCCTATCTTACTTAGGTATCTAATGTACTTAAAGATCTAGGACAGCAGCATTTCTCCCATATTTGATGTAGCATATGCATACAGACATACAGAGTCAGTGCAAGGTACCTGAGAAAAATTGCCCTAAAAAATAGTGAAATCCTCACTTCAGATGCCTTTGCATGGAAGCTGAAGGACTGAGACTCGAGAAGTGGGGGTGTCAGCCCAGGATTCATTGTTGCTTGGTGATCCTCCGAGTATGGCAAACTTGAGAGTGTGCTGGCTCTGGAAGGAGTCCCACTGAGAGGGAGGTTGCTGGTCACAGCCTCCTGCAATCCAGGAGAGCCCAAAAGGTCTTGTTTTGGACCACTGTTTATAGGGCTGCAAGAGAGCAGGGCTTAGTTATAGCAATGTTTCATCCTTGCCACATTTTGGATTGGCAATTTTCTATGAAAGTGTGAGAAGAAGGATGGTATGACATTCAGGCAAAAATATCATTTCAAAGGCTATTCAAAAAAAATAAAAAAAGCAGGAGCTCATGAGGTAGCATGAGTTCCTGGGAGCAGAAAGTGTTTCTGATACGCTCAAGAGGACCTGAGCCCAGGTGCTGTTCATCAGGGCCAAGGCCTGACAAGTACTTCTGGGATCATAGTGTAGCCTGAAAAAGGAGAAGGAGTGGGAATGCACCACCACACGACTCCAGGAAACTCTCAGATTAAGACTTTTTGCACTGCTGTAGGAGCCCAGGTTTTCAAAACCCTCTGAGAGGCTGAGCTGCCTGTGCTCATGGCCTGCTCTGACATGGTGCGGACATGCAATGTGTAATCAGACTGCTGCGGACAGATGTGTGAGAAGCTGTGTCAGCCCCTCTTTCTCCCAACAGCTGTGCTTAAGCTCAGGCACTGTTGGTCTATCATGCCTGTGCTTTGACATATACCTTGTTGGTCTTCATCTTGATCCATCAACTTGACTTCCTGGCTTTATATTGGACCTGTCTCCTCTCTGTGGACTTGCCTGGCAATCACTTAACTGTGGCTGACCCATGATACCATCACTGCTCTGTCTTCCTTGCTCCAGAGCCAGGGATCTGGCTGGATCTGAGAGAGACAAGGCTATTCTTTCCTCTCTTCTCACCTTCCCCTGTCAGACCAGTCTTGCTGCTGTTGGACATGCAGTGTCTGATACCATGGGCTACAACTGAATTGACATTTCACTGTTTTGGCATCTGTGATTAACAAGTAATATACCAACTGAGCTCTGTTTCTCAGATAAGAGAAATTTGGGTATAATTTTGGCAATAAAGTGCCACAATACTTCCGGTGGGGGCACCGGGTGACCGCTCGCAGTTCCAAGGGCTGGCGGGCTGCTTCAGGGGTGCAGGAGGGCTGGCAAAGGTACAGCAGGGGTTCACGTATTCCACTGATGATACAGGTGCACTGAGGAAGGAGAGACAGAGGGGCTTTCCCAGATGGTTTATTTGGGCACCAGGGTTGTGCAAGGGAAGTGCTGGCATGGAGAGTTACAGTCACATATATACCAACATGAGGGGGCAGGGGAGGGTACAAATATCCTATGAGATAGGAGTTAGGGGTTTGAATTTGGCGGGCTTTGTATAGGATTGCGAAATACAGAGCCCTCCAGGGGGAGAAACCAGATACTGGGGTGGGGGGGGAGGGCAGCAGTGCCTGGCCATGAGAAAAACAGAAATCTGGCCAACAGCACACCACAACAATAAAGGTCTTCAGATGTCTTTCCATCAATGACATTTTTAGGAGTACATAAGGAAAACTTCTTATATGTGTCACACTGTATATTTTTAGCTCCTTATGGCAGCAATCATATGAAGATGGGCTATATACTGTTTTATTTTGCTTTTCTTAACTATCAGAACAAGTATCTTATATTCACATAATGAAATTGACCTGGTGATATATGTGTCACATTTCATTGCTGGAATCTCACCTACTAGGTTGGTTTCAACTGGAACATTGCACTGACCTTACCTTCCTGGGATTGCATTTTTGGTAGCTATAATCAGAAATTGTACTTGGATAAAAGAAAGTGAATAGTATATTTAATTGTATATGTATGCAGATATGCCTGTGCTCTGGATGCTTATTGCAAAAATGTTTAAGAGGATTTCATTTAGGCTTTGGACCATGTAGGTATTAGTAACCAGGAGAACTTGCATGCTTTGGTTTTGTTTGTTAGTGTCCCTTACCCATGTCCCGTACTAGTAAAACTCATGACTTTTGAGTAAATGGAGACTGAGCTGTATGCTTAGATGGTTAAAAAGTGCTGTGCCCACCCTCTTGACATGCTAGATCCCATTTACTATGAAACATTATGACTTATAAATATTATTTAGGATCTCAGAGGTCTGGACTATTATATAAGCTGAGAATGCATATATAGTTTTCAGTATAAAATTGCCCCTTCCAGCATTTAAGCTTGCCCATCATAGATTCCACTAAGGTGGATTTTTTACTATTTACTTTTATTCTGGTATATTTTTTTTTTGCTATTAATAAACTGTATATTTAATATACCTACCATGTTCAATGGTCAGATAGCATAGTGAGAAAAATGTGTTTAGGACAAATTTCCTTTAAAAAAGTTAGTCGAGAATCTTCTGAAGTTATTCTCCTTCTACTGAATTTAGTGTTATGAAACAGCCAGTAAGAGGCATATAGCTACATTTCCGTGGGATATTATTGCTTTGAAAGTAACTATAATCTTCCTCTATACTTTATTCTGTAGACTAACATCTGCTCAGCTTCTAGATCATATCACTATTTTACCAAGATCTCACTGATATTTATCTCTCTTTGCTGTGCATCATTTGAGTTTTGTTTTGTTTGTTGTTTTTGTTGTTGTTTTTGTTTGTTTGTTTGTTTTAATTTCATTTAAAAGGATTTAGGGTGGGAAAGATACCTGATTAAATTATAACCTTTATGTAATTTTCTTTCTCTTACATGCCTGAAATTTTTATTGGGCAGCTGCCCAGATGCAAACAAACAAACAAACAAACATCTTAATTATGTTGACAATAAACATTTTGTAATTTAAATAATAATTCCAAAAAGGCAGATCTATATGAATGGAGTGAATTATTTACTTACTGTAATGCCTTATATCCAATGATTCAGCAAACACTTTTAATATAGCAGCATGAGCAGGCAGTACTAAGTATTAACCTTGACAAATAGTGTTCACATCTGGAAAACCAAGAAGAGCTTTTACTCTAATTTTTTTTTTCTCCGAAGTGATATCTGAAGTTTTATTACAGAAATAACATTTGTCATGTCATGTTTGGTTAGATTGTATTGGCTAGAACTCAAGGGGGAAAGAGTCAGTTAATGGGCATTTTTCTGGATTAAAAAAAAAAAAAGAGGAATAATTCTTGTCAGGCTGAATTGATTCTTTGTGCTGCATATAGATCTCTGATTGTCCCTGCAGTGACTGAGGAGTTTCTCAAAGACAACTCTCCCATTTCTTCAGATCACTGACGTTCAGCTCCACACAACAACCAAAAAAAAAAACTTAAAAAAAACCAACCTTTGTATGACCAGCTGAACACCTTCAAAACAGTAATGTAAGTGTGGGGTAAGGTGACATTCTGATATAGCAATATAAAGCTGAAATAACTCTCTATTAGGTATGTATAAGTAGTGTATGGAATTTCCAAAGGATTGGTAGCATTTTTGCAGCAAAACCTTTTAAAAGATAAATTCAGAGTTTCATAAATATATAATCTAATGATAATTGCAAACTATTGCAAGCTATTGTTTTGAGTTTTTTTCATATTCTGGTGCTCAGATAGAATTTCACAAGAATGAATTCAATATAATCAGTATTTTGATATGAAACTTCTGGGGAGATCTTTTGAAATTGGATTCCATAGTCTTTCTCACTGCAAAATATGCATTAATTTAAAAGGTGATTTTGGTTTAGTGATGATTACTAAATATTAAAATCTTGAAAAGAAAATATAAACTGTATATAATTTAATCTGCAATTTTTTTTTTTTTTTAATTTTTAAGATTCAGGAAACAGAAATGGCATTGGCACTACCAGTGTTATGGGCTAGGTCTTATTTCTGTTACCTAGGCAATATGGGAAAGCAGAGGAAATAATTTTTATCCTAAAATTCTCGTGGAGTATCTGCAGTGTCATGTAAGTTTAATTACCATCATACTAGGATTTATGCACATATTTAAGGGGGCACCAGATGAAATAAGTATATTTCTGTTTAACAAATTCAAGTTTTATACTCTATTCATAACATTATTTCTGCATAGAATTTAATTTGTAAATATCTTGGATATGTTTGAAACAATGTGAAGAAAGACATGCAAGCTGTACTGTGAATAAGTGGTTAAAAAACCCCACTTAAAATATACTCTTATTAATTGGTTTTCTACAAAATCAGGTACATTATGCTTTTCCCCACAGAAAAAACAAAAAGTTGGTGGAAATCCAAGGGAAAGAGACAAATATTATTTGTTAATACTGTATGACCAGGTCTCCAAAACACTTCATTAAAGCTACATGAAGGTTATTATAAATGTATTTGTTGGAGAGGCAGCTTATACTTAATGAAATAAGTTTAAATACAGATATTGGCAGACAGTCAATCATTGTTTGGCTGCTTTTATGAGAACAGCTCTTGAAAAATCTCCTTAAATTCCCATGTCTTCTGACTACACTTCTAAGATGCACTCATGCTTGCACATATTTAGTGGTTTAAGCAGAACAGTGGGAGACAAGCCTGAATCTTATTCCTTATTTAATTTGAAGCAGGAGCTGACAGCAACCTTTTACATATATCCTTGTGAGAAGCAAGCACTGAAGCCTAAATTTCTTTTAACTTCTAATGACAGCTTCTCTGGTATGTCTCCACAATGCCCCTCATGCTGAGTTAACATGCAGCTTGACAAAGGGTCTACAGCTTGAATGTGATGTTTTAAGTCTTGTTGGTTTTCTATTTGTCAACTGAATAGTGGAGTGTTTGCTGAAATTTATTATTCTGTTGTCCAGAACTGCTGCAGACTAGTTCAAATACTGATATTTCCTTTGAGATGCTAACAGAATGGTCACAGTTTTCATTACTGTCCCAAAAGAAAACAGAAGTGGCGCAGTCATGTAGATTAATTAAGATTTTCTTTCTGATTATTTGCAATTATAAACTGCAAAGTTTTCTGTACTGTAGCAACTTAGAGACATGAAAGAAATTGGAAACACAGAGAAAATAAAATTGCAGAATTATAGACACACACAAAAACCACCCAAATCTGTATTTCTCTTAGTATGTGAGATTAACCACATTGTTAGACAAAATACAGGTCTCCTCAAATAAAAAATGTGGTATTGCTTAGCCAAAAAAATTGTGAATATAATATCTAATTATTAATAAACCAGATAATAAACCAAACAAAATTGCCTGAACTAGTTTGTGAAGTCTAAATCAAAGAGAGTGTTTGAACTGAACCTTGTTCAAACACTCTCTTTGATTTAGAACAAACAAACCTTGTTTGACTTATTATTGGTGATTAGTGAGAGGAAGTCATTAATGGCTGGAAAAGGCAAAGGGTTTTTATGGTATGTGGTAGGAGTATTTCTTGTCTATTCTATTTTCATCTCTCCACTTTGAATTACTTTTTATGGGCATATTTTATTTTTCATTATAAAATTATACTAAATTGTTAGAAAATACTGCACAAGTTGAAGGGAGGGTCTCACTCTACTGCTATGGTTACATATACATGCTTTTATTCACAAGAAGTTTAGTTCCTACTTTGATGAATTTCCATTGCATTAAAGCATCCATTAAAATATTAATTAAAAACATGGTGGGAAGTCTTGGCTTGACTTTAGGCATAAGCAAGCACAATTCCTTATGGCTAACTCCCAGTCTTTATCTGTTATGATAAATTAAACCCATAGTAATAGGTCAGCAAAGAGCAACTTATAGGGCCAATTACAGGACAAAACTGTGTTGTTCTTTTTCTATAGCTCAGGAGAGATGTAGGTTGCCAAGAAGAGTAGGTTCTTGGCAACTATCAGAGTTGTTAAAGAGCCAGTTACAGAGGCAACGGAACTCTAATCCAGGCTTAAATTCTTACAGTATGAGATATCAAGAAAATTATGTTGTTCCAGTACATAATTTAATTTAATGTATATGATGTGTTTGTGGCACAGTATTCTGTTCATAGTTGGTAGGATCCAGTTTGCATGTTCATCAACAAAAATATTATTTACATCATTTACTTCAATTATTCATGGTGTATCTCTCCTATTAACTCATAACTGTGTTTTTGACCAGTGTTAATGAGAAAGAAACAGAGGAAACTGAAAGTTTTCCTGCTGTTATCATCAGCTGGCAGACATCTAAAAGAAGTACTCATTTCACAATGGGCTGATTTAAAATAAATTAACCTTGGAAGACCTTCCTCACAGAAAATACAGGGAAACCCCTCAAAACTCTAATACTGGAATCGAGACACTCTCTTTTGCTTCCTCCCTCATGTATGGTCGGAAAATTGTGACTTTCCAGTAGCAGCTGGGCCCAGCTGTGGCAGAAAAAAATAACTGACAGAAGACTTTGAGTCTAGAGGAGAAAAAAATAGATTATTTGACAGAAAAAGCAAATTTCTAATAAAACCCTACATGACAGCTGTTCAGAAGCTATCAATGTAGTCATAATTTTTGAAGAAGGAATATGACAATTAGATAAAATGTGGGCATGTATCGTGGAGTGGAGGTTTGAGGTATGTGCTCATACAGATGATGTCTGCATGGATCTTAACCAATTGCATTGATTAAAGAAATAAGTAGGATCTGCTATCAGGGAATATTTACTGAGTTAACAAAGTTATTATTAAAGCCTAATTTAAATATTTTCCTCTATATTCTCTCTTTTTCCATATATCCAGAAAGTTGCATGCTACATAGTGAGACTGGCAATTAAGCTAAATTAATACAGTGACTTTATATTCTTACTGTCTGTTTAAAATTACCAGAACAATACCCAGGGTTTTTTGTTCAGTGGGAATATATGTATATTCATATGTTCTTATAGATATATATGTATGCATATTTACCCCCTTATAAGACTTTAGGCATGACTGTTTTCTATTATGATCATGTACAAAACTGTTCTTACAAGTTATTCACAGTGTTTACAGCTTTTAGATGAACAGTAACAGCTATTATACATATATATACACACACACATATATATATATATATATAAGTAACGTATATTCTTATA
>VYZT01059429.1:0-14354 GCA_013400735.1 Pomatostomus ruficeps | reverse complement strand
ATAAGTAACGTATATTCTTATATATTTGATTGTTTCTTATTCCTGATAAAAATTCAGGCATACAAGTGATGATATGGATAAATATGGAACTATGAATGTCAGATGAAGTCTAATTTGTTTTCTCTTTGCTTTCATTTCTTCTGATAATAACTTTAATAATTTGTTTTTCAACAGAGGGGATAAAAATTATCTTTCACAAAGCTTGTGTTAGTATACTTTTCTCTATGAATAACAACCTAAAGAGTACAGAACAGTAAGAATCATTCAACTCATTTTTCCTCATCTTCCCAGGACCTCTCATCTGTTAACCTTCCAAGAATTGTACTTGTTTATCTTGTTCAGGCATGCATTTAAACCTTTCTGGTGAATACGTAGTTTCTTCTTCAAGAAATAAGTGAGATTTTAGAGCCATAGTTTCAATTAATTTCCCCTTTAAGACACTTCTTAATTTGACTATAGAGTCTTCATTGCATTCAACTCTTCTAAGTCTTCCAGCTTGCTCATACTATGTTTTACTGTTGTCTGCTGTAATTTTTTATTCACTCCCACTGATTGTCTTGTTTCATTCAGCTATTATTGTTATTATTATTGTTACTATTATCATTGTTATTATTATTTTTTTTTGCATGTATGCATTTAAACTTTGAAAGTTTCTGCTCATGTTAGGTGGAATCCTACTGCTTACTGCAGAATTTTTCTTTAGTGATATGTATGTTTGCTACCACAGCATGGTTTGTTCTTCCATTACCTAATTTGATTCTGCCCTGTAATTTGACATGTGCTGCCAATAATATAAGTCCAAGTCTGGGTTCCAATTGCTGACCATGGGTACCAGTAGACCAGCTGGGTGGGTGACTTTGTTGATTCTACATAACTGAGAGTATGAGATATTTGATATTCTGCTCCCACTAGGTGGGAATCAACAGTTGATTTGGAAGGCGAAGGAAATATCTAGAAATAAAATTTTACTTGACAGCTGTTCAAAAGCTATCAAGGTACCTTACACCACAGGATGAAGAAATATTCTCTGAAGCAGAAACTCTGCAACTAGATGAAATGCAGCTATGCTATTTTCCATATGAGTTTCCATATGAGTTTGTCTTCACTGCCAAAAACGTTTAGTTACAGAACAACACTAGGGTTCAAATAGACAAAGGGAGACTGTCTGGCTGTGCAAATGCATGATGTGATATGGAATCCAAGCCACTTAAAAAGAGGTGTTACTACCCCTATAGTCCTTCAACATGTTGCAGGCATTTCATTTTAAATTTGTTTAAAATGCAAGCTAAACCTCTTACCTTTTCATAAGTAATTCTATAGCAGTTATGCACTGTGTTGCGGCAACAAGAGGATATAATATCAACAGCAAATATACTCTATCCTATAGATTTTGAGACCATATGCAGGTATTAGTTTAAAGTATGACCTACATATGCTTGTAGAGTTCAGTACCTTTCTTTCTCCCTCTCTCACTTTCTCTGTTCCTTCATACTTGAAAGTCATTTCTGATCAAAGTATTTATATACAGTCTCCAACTCTACAAAGAGTATCTCTGAAGATACCAACCTTCCTTGCTGGACAGCAATTCCTGTGACCAGTTGTTAGGATCCAATTATTGAGAGATGCCTCTGCCTGAATTAAGGTGCAAGCGAGACCATATGCAAAAGTCAACAGTACGGATTTAACAGTAAATGTGAGGTAGAGAGAGAGAGAGATGGAAGGGACGTGGGGGGAGGGGAAGAGAGTGAGAGAGAGAGAGAGAGAGATTAAGATACCACCACCACATGGAATCCTGTGGCGGGACACTGGTCCTTCTTCACCCTGATCTGCTCGGTGGTGGGGGTCTTAAAGTGTTCTTTTGGAGGTACCACTTTTATACAATCCAAGTCTGAGGTATTCAGAGGTGTACATGCTGTTTCCAGAACTTGGGATGATGTGTATAAACAGCTGCTTCCTTTCTTACCGTTTAGGTGAGACACAAATTCCCATAGCCATAGTGGGAAATTTTGTCCAGATAAGTAATCCAGCTCTGCCTCACCAAGACTAGCATCTTCCTGTTGTTGTTGTCTGCACTTTTCCCACAGTCTACATAGTGGAATTTTGTCTGATGTGCTAATTCCAAACTCTCAGCTCCATTTTGGTCTGATATTAATACCCTCCTCTTTTCCATCTGTGTTTAGGTTCCTGTTGTGGTGGCTTATCTTGTGGGAGCTTCCTTCTTTGACAGTGTTTGAGACAGCTCATTATGCTTCTCTAAATCCTCACACCAGTGTGGTGGTTTTAGCTAGCCGTAGCAACTTACCTCCTTTATCATGAAGAAGCTCATAGAGCCCAAGCATGGGAAAATGCAGGTCTCCTAATTGGTTTTGCCTAATACTTTACAAAACTTCAAAACTTCTTTTCAGCTCTATAAACATGATCCAAAATTCAGTAAAAACAGTCCCAGATTAGACATTCTAATTATTCTGGTGTCTGAAGACTTGAAAAGCTTTGATTTGTTTCTCTAATAATGAGAAGAAATCTTATCCTGATTGTTGTTCTGGTGAATTAATATGAACTTTCAGATTTAAAAATGATGTGCATTTTCCAATAAAACAATTGTAATAGACACAATACAGTTAACAGCTGGCAAAGGAACTCCACATGCCTCAAAATATTTAATTTTTAAAATTTGATTAATGAAGTTTACAGCCACGCATTTTGAAGTAAAACCTGTATCAACATATTTAATATCAGCTGTACCACACTACATACAGTTCAGATATAACATACAGTATACATGTCCATACACAGCAGTGATGAAAGTAATGCTTTGACAAAATAAGATGTATTACACACAGAGGACACATTTTTTGAGCTCTTGCACATAAACTAAAATAACAAATATATTTATTAATTTGAATAGATATAAATGCATATTTTATTCTTTTGCTTAATTCTTATACTAAAACTGTGTGTATTTTGTGTATTTCTGATTTTTGCTTATGCCTATATGTCTAAAACATATGGATCAATTCTACAGCTTCTGCAGCCATCTCTTATTGAAGGAGAGAATATGAACTATTCCATAAGAGTCTAGTGATATATTTCAAAATAGCAGTCGATTTGTAGCATAAATGTATGAGTGAACCTTCTCACTTCAGAATCAGTTTATTCCTGCAGGATTCCTGAGAGACCGTTCAGTCTCAGAAGTAAGAATTTAATAGAACTATACCTCACTGACAGAACCAAATAGAAGAGAGCAGTAAGATAAGCTGCATTTTAATTTTTAGCAGGTTGAAATCAAAACTGTCAATTTGTTGCATTTCAAAAATTATGATCAAAACAACCACACCCTTAAAGGATTTTATAATGCGGTCTACAGAATTCAGCTTAAAAAAATGCTATCACTAGTGAATTTAATTACAAGAATGTAAGTGCTGTGTATTGATTTTTAATATCATAAGCCTTGAATAGCTCAAAAAGTATTTTTTGAAGTTGCTGCTTATTTTTTAGTATTATTTCTTGCAGAGATAATTATGTTTTGCTACTAGAAAAATTTCTCTTTTGATGACTTAGATAAATGCAGGTATTAAATAGAATAACAGAATAATTTGCAAAGGTATGTCATTATTTCTCTTGTCATTTTTAATGGAAACCAGGAAACAATGAGGATTTTGGAGTGGAAATGCAAAAAATAATTAAGGTGCTGGAACATATCCAGAAAAGGACAATGGAGCTGCTGAGGGGTCTAGCGCACAAATGTAATGAGGAGCAGCTGAGGGAGTTGGGGTTATTTAATCTGGAGAAAGGGAGACTTGGGGGAGACCTTATCTCTCTCTGCAGCTACCTGAAAGGAGATTGCAGCAAGGTGCAGGTCTGTCCTTTCTCCCAGGTAACTTTCTTAGAAGGCTGAACAGCAAAGGGTAGATTTAGGTTTGTTTAGAACAGATGGGAAGGGAAAAAGATCTGAGTTAGTTGTAATTTCTGTGTTCAATTTTAAGAATCAGGATTGTTGTCCTATCACTCTTTCAAAAATTACTGCACATGTACAAGTACACAAAGTTCTACCTCTTCCCTTTCCACAAACAGTAAATAATATGAATTTTCAGTGTAAGCATTTCTCTAAGGAAGAAAAGATCGGAATGCTAATAAAGCTGTCGCTTTAGGTGGCTTTTAGATCACATCATTTTAATTCAGAATGTAGTTTCTGACTCACTAGTAAACAGAAAAAAGATTAAAAACGATTTTAAAGGGATTATAAAACACTGAAAAAATTATTTTTCAAATCTTAAATTCAAGCTATTATTGGAATTAACTCATTTTCCCTCAAATATACAGAAGTAATCTACATTTATTTCTTTTCTTGAAAGCGCTCATTAAAATTCTTAGAAATGCTTCATTAGCTCTATAGTATTAAAGAAATTATGCAGGATTTTCTTTGTTTTTAAGCTGAAAGGAAAAGATTTAATGAAAAAGAAGCTGCAGAACATGGCCAAATAACTAACAACATTCGTTCAAAGGAACATACATATATATATGCTTGCATATATATTTAATGTTATCCTAATACAGCTCAAGTTTTGATCATTTATGAGTGCTGAGGTTAGTGCATTTAGTTAAGGCTAAGAACTCATTTCCGTATCAGAATGTGAGTCTTCAGCTGAATCTTTTTTTCATTTTACATTTGTTTTACTGTAACTGAAGTTTTTAATGTAGCTTCTGAAAGTTAGTATATCTAGTCTCCATTATAGAATGGAGAGTGATTGATTAGCAACAGAAAAGGAAAAATAAAGTAGAAATTAATTATTTAAATTACTATCTGACTTATGTTACACTCTATTTCACCATTCTGGTGGAATAGTATAAACTGGTTCTTAACAGCTGAGGTTGGGAGTAAAATGGGTTTCACAAACTGCATGAAGATCTACTAAAGGAGATTTTTTTCCCACAAAGCTCAGTAGCTCAAATTTTGTATCAGAACAGGTAACTGCTCTGAGGCGGGAAAGCACATGTTTTTAAAAACCACAATAAAATTTCTGCCCAGGATTAGCCAAAGGGAATGGTTGGAGATGTTTTGTACTATGCTATTGATATTTATAATGTCAATTATATATTAAAAAACATAATTAATGTTTGTATCATGTTTTGAAGAGGTAAAACTCAACACCCGGTATTTTGATTGCCTTAGCTAAAAATGGTCTTTGGTGAAATATGTTTTATATCACCTTCCTGTATTACTGAGATGATAGCTTACTAGAATTTAGATCAGACCACTGGATTCTGATCTCTGCTAGACCTGAAATGTAGGCACCCTTTTAAAAGCAACCAAAGTGAAACTGCCCCATAGCACGTTTAGAAGAAACCCACATCCTTGTCTATCCTACAATGAGCTACAGCCTTTCATTATTATGCGTGTGCTACATTCACAACTTTAAAGGTAGCATTAGTGCGATGAATTAGATTCACAGGCTAGTCTAAAGGTGTTGTCTAGTCAATCATAACGCAAACTGAACAGTAAATAATCACATTCTAATGTCACTTGAAAGCTCCTGCTGGTTTTCTTTCTACAAACTAGGTTTTTGTTGACAAAATAAAATGAGAAAGTTACACATATAACAGAAATTACATTTTATTTCTTGATTATAATTGATCAAGAAATAAAAAAAAGAAACCTCTAGTTCTTTAAGGTCTGGTTCTAATACACTTATTCATGTTGAACAGTTCCTTAAATTGTAAATAAACTCAGTAAGAGACTTTGGTCCACATTTAATTTTAAAATCAATACCTATGTACCTTTTAAAAGCAATTAAGCAGTTCTTGATTGCTGGCAGAAGGTAAGGGAAAATAAAGTAGAAAGTAATTCTTTAAATGAGTATCTGAATTTTGTTAAACTCCAATATTGATTCATCATAAGAATTTCTTCCTGATGCAGATGAAAAGAAAGGCATTAAACTGTGGTTCCTTTGCTGTCTTTGAGAAGGCAACTGGGTAATTGAGATAAACATAAGGAAAAAAAAGGGTAAGAAAGAGAAAAAGAGAAAGAAGATGATAAGAAGAAGATAAGAAGGAAAAATAACTCAGTTTTAAGTAATGTCATTAATTTATTACCTGTACAAATGAAAAAATTACTAATGTATTTATACAACACATGCACTACCAACCTGAGTATGGGATAAAGACTAAGAAGTTATGAGTTTCTGAACTATAACCCTATGTATAGACCTGATTTACATCTCCAGATTAATCTGGCTTCTTTGGTGAAATTCATTTTCTTTGCAGAAAGCCTGAACACTTCACCTGAATGTGAATAGGCTGTGCAGACATCTAGGTATATACACTTCTCTAATTCTCTACTTATTTGCAACTTCAGTTTATAACTGAAATAGTGGGGTGTTGCAGCCACTGTGTTCCTGAACTCCTTCCATGTTACTCTTTCCTTCTTGTCTAATCAGCATTATCTTTCTTGTACCTAACTGGAGTACTAACACATCTCAAAACTACTACATCACTTTTCTCACACAGCATATAGGTAAACCCCAACATATATATAACTTCTTTTTTTAAAATTTTTTCTCTACTTGTAAAGCAGGTCTGACAGCTGTGTAAAATTTACTGCACATCAGTAATGTAAGCAGATAAGACAGGATCAGAGGATCTAAAACCAATACAAATTAGCTTGCCTTTTCCCCCTGTCTTTATAGCTAAAGGATTTCATATTTTATTACTACTTTCTCAGTTTGACTACTCTATCTTTGAAATAACACTAGCCCTACAATTACCTTTCTGTGTCTTCACTCTTTATCACATGCTATCCTCCTCTTAACTTCTATTATTTGCCTTCAAAACCATGAAAGTTTGGCTGTCAGAGCTCTAAGTTCAACAATGGTCTTTGTCACCTCTTTCTTCCCTTCCCAGGAGTTTATGCTGGGCTCAAGGTCATCTTGATGAGACATATCAATGTAACCTGGGATCAGACTGTGGTGGATACAACTGTCTGAGAACACTGTGATAAAACTCGTCTAGAGTCTCCTTATCTCCCTTGGGAGGTGTAGTTAAGTTCAGACAGTCACCCTTACTCTTTCTCTGAGCTGTGGTCTGTCCATGTACCTTGTTGATTTAGTAATTTTGGCTTGTTGATGTGACTCACAGCTTGATCTTAGACCTGCCTTGCCACTGTGGACTTGCCTGACTATTACTAGACAGTGTCTGATACAGGTTCCTGTCTCCAGACGTTGTCTTTGCTCAAATGCTGTGGGACTGCATCCTTTGGTGGTGAGGACACTGCTCTTGCCTGATTCATTGAGACCTTTAGCTCCCAGTTGGCCTTCCTTTGAGAAGTCTGTCCTTGCTTCACCCTGACACTACCATGCCTGTATTTTTGCTGCATTAAGCTTTAATTCTCTACTCTCCTGTTATAAATTTCAACAGCACCTTGCTTCTTCACTCTTGCTATTGTTTTGTCATTACTTTATTGCCATCTTTTTCTCTTTATCTAGCACTTTCCCCTCCAGGCTAATGCTGCTCTGTTTTTCATTGCCCAATTTGAGATTTACCTGTGACAAGAATGCCATAGACGTTTCACTTTTAGCTGTAGAGCAGGACTCACACATCTGATTCCAAATCCGAAAATTTGCTTAAAGACAGAAAACAAAATGTGTTGATGCATGATTTTATTAATTTTAACTTCTAAATGTGAAGTTTTAGGAATCTACATGGAACTGAATGTGGTGAGATTCTTGCTGATATTAACAGAACAGTATATGTTATGTTCTATGAAGCAAGCTATAGTAATTAGGATTTACACTAGTGGGAATAGATCTGCAAAGTAATAGCTAGCAGAAAATGCTTACAGAGAGCTTGTGTTCATGGCTTTGTGGAAGATTACTTTGCTATGTAATTAATCTCCAAAAATGCTTCTAGTGTGAAGAAAAAGTAGACAACTAGAAATCAGCTGCAATGGATAGTTGCAAGGATGTTTTCTTCTTTTGCTCTTTTTAAGAATATTTATTACAAAATTTTGAAGAATCAAGCATTTTTACAGAAAATAAGAGAATGAAAAGAACTTTATAAAAGAGAAAACAGATATTTCTATAGCTAATAAGAATTTTAGGGTAGTTTACAACTAGATACTGCCAAGTATGCTAAGAAGATTCTTAGCTACATATTTGCTCAAATCCTTAGTATTTTCTGCATTCATCCAAAAACAAAGCATTTCAGTCACAAATGCAGAAACCCTAAACCCTAATTAAATGCCTAAACTACGTGGGAGAAATTGGCTGCCTCAGAACTGTTTAAGGGGCTGGGAGCCTGCACAGGTAAAGGTGTACATCTTGTCTCTTTAATATTGGTTTAGTGTGACACGATTTTTGGAGACACTGTGGTCCAAACTGAAGAAAACTCTCTAAGTCGGCACTCAAGGTCTGTTTTATATGACTGTACTAAATTATGTTTAAACTTTTTTAATGATGATAAATTTTAAGCAATGAATTAGTAGATAGAAGACGTATCTGTGATGTAGAAGATCTGCTGATAATCCTGCCTTCTGGTGAGACTGAAAAACCACAGTTCAGTCTCATTTTCCTGAAAGTTTTTTTTCATCTTTAAGTTACATATTATGGAAAGGATACAGATTTTGACTGAACTTGTTCTACTTTGTATAAAAAAACCTGAAAACTAATTTGGCCAGAGAAGGAGGACAAGGTTGAACACGACAGTGTCTAGTAGCTACAGTAATCCTCTAAAAGATGGGGACAAGACTGTCCAATATTTGTTCCACAGCCTGATTACAACTTTTGTGTGAATAAGGCTTTGTGAAAAATACATGTTCAGTTTTTGGCATGGGGAGAGAATCCATTATATAATCCCTCTAGCCACTCAGATACAGAGTGACAGAGTCAATCCATCCAGCTTTAGTCATGAACTTCTGCTGAATTGTTGAGCCTATAAAAGGTATTGACCCACAGATTTTACAGGCTGAAAAAATCTGCAAATATTTTTGAGAATTCAACAGCAAAACTGCCTGTTCATGGGCAGGCATTCACATCTGTAAAGCAACATACCATTTTCTCAGCTGTGTCAACAGGATACTAAAGTCACACTGGAAATCAACTCAAGGAACTGATCATATTTCTACATCAGACTGTGCAGAAACAAGTGACTAATCCTTTTAGGAAGTAGGTGAGTGGGACTCTGTGAGGTTGTTCTGCTCTTGCAGCCCCATGTGTTATTATATCATGGCTTGAAATGCTGCAGGTACAAACACAAGTAAAATTTCAGATTCCTGGGGAATTTTAATGATGAAAGAGAAGAGGACTGCAGAAATTAGGTAATTTCACATTCCAAAAAGGGCAATTTTGAAGACCTGAGTCTTGATTTTAGAATCCATGTATTAATATAACTCATTGGAAATTCAATTTAACTCAAAAAAACCCTGAACAACCCAGATACTTGATATACCAAGCTTAGCTGGTCTCAGCGGTTTCCTTCAATGTAAAGTACTACTTTCAAAGTTAGAGAATTGGCAAAATTTGTCCTGCTTTCAACTGAGGTAGAGTTAATTTCTTCTCAGTGGCTGTTACAGTGCTGTGCTTTGGATTTGGAATGAGAATGGTGTTGATAACACACGGATATATTGTGTTCTTGCTTAGTCATGTTTATCCTTTTTTTGTTTTGTTTCATTCTCTGCCAGTGAGGAGGTACACAAAAGAAACTGGGAAGGACTATACCTGGGACAGGTGACCCAAACTGGGCAAAGAGATATTCCACACCACGGAACGTCATGCCTAAGATATAAACTGGAACGAGTTACCTGGAAGTTCAGCAGATCTGGGTTTGGGAACGGTGATCTGTCATGGGTCAGCAGCTGGTGAGCAATTGCATTATGCATCACTTGTTTTTCCCTTTTTATTATTATTTTTACCATTTACCATTATTACTATATTTTACTTTATTTTCAATTATTAAACTGTTCTGATCTCTTATGCAAGTTTTTCTTTGATTATTCTCCCCATTCCCCTAGGGTGGGGGGAAGGAAAAGGGAGGTTGAGCAAGCAGCTGCATGGTGCTTAATTTTCATCTGGGCTTAAAAATATGACAGGATTTTATTTACAATCCTTTGTTAGATTCAGTAACAACAAATCTCATTAACAGGTCTTGGAGTTCATTAATTTCTTTAGGTTCCAAAAATAGAAAATTATTTTTTGATATATATATATAAACTTACCGTTTTTACTTGTTTTCCTATCTATCCTACAAAACTTTTCTAGAATGTTTTCCAACATGTCATTAAAAGATACTCAGAGACACTCATCTTTCCCTGTTCTAATGGAATCCATTGCCACTGACGTTGTAAGTTGAATGAAACAGTTATGACTGGTTGTACCTGGTCATAATTTTCAAAATATAGTTAGCTAATTAACAAATAAAAGATGCAGGCAGCATGTCGCTCCTCACTAAAAATGGAAGAAAAAGTATGCAAAAATTAATCTTAAGCAAGTTCAGTATATTACTGATCTGATTATACTACTTGTATTATGATCTGATAGGTTCTGATTATACTATGAACTTCTCTGAAACGGTGTATCTATAACTTTGTTCAGTTTAGTGTTGTAAATAAAAACATTTTCTTTCAAGTGTGAAATTGCTTGAATTCTGATTCAATGATTTCCCATTGAAAACAAAATGGGAAATGTGATCTCTTAAGCCATTTATGACATTACTTGTTCACTGTCAGCTTTTTTGTTCAGCAAACCAGGATTCAACAAATCCTGGTTAAATTCCTTGCATGCATTAAACCAATCTGAAAGATCAATGTGACTGACAAAAGTATGATTTTCTATTTCATAACTGGCTGAAATTAGCAAATATGAAAAATATGAAAATGCGTTAGGGCATTTTCCATTACTAATACATTGAATACTATGGCAGAATGCTTCAGACCATCAAATTTCTGTTCACTTACTTGATGGGTAATGTCTTGACACTGATTATTTTTTAAGCTTTTTTAATTTGATTTTTGTTGAATTTGCTCAACAGAAAAAAGTGTTAAGCAGAAGACATGTAATTAAATATGATCAACTCCCAGTCAACCCTGAAATTATGCAGGATCTCCTGCTACAGCTGGATCCCAATAAATCTATGGGGCCTGATTGAATTCATCGAAGAATCCTCAAAGAGCTGGCTGAGGCCATCGTAAAACACCTCTCGATGATTTTTGAGCAGTCTTGGTAATCCAGAGAGGTCCCAGCTGACTGGAAGCTGGTGAACATTGTCCCAGTTTTCAAGAAGAGCAAGAAGGAGGACCCCAGAAACTACAGGTCTGTCACTCTCACTTCAGTGCCTGAAAAGTTATGGAGAAGATTATTCTGGAAGGTGTTGAAAAACACCTGAAAGACAATGCAGTTGTTGGTCACTGTCAACATGGCCTCACGAGAGCAAAATCCTGCTTATCAAACCTGGTTTTGGTTTATGACAAGGTAAGCCAAGTGGCTGATCAAGGGAAGCCACTTGATGTAATCTTTTTGGATTTCAGCAAAGCTTGCAATATTGTCTCTCTTAGTATCCTTCTCGACAAAACATCCAGAACTCAGCTGGATAAACACATCATGTGGTGGATGAGCAGTTGTCTCATGGGTGCAAAATGTTATAGTGACTGGGGTGACATCAGACTGGTGACCTATCCCTTATTGGGGTTTCACAGGGCTCTATCCTCAGCCCAGTTCTCTCCCACATCTTCATAAATGACTTGGATGCAGGACTGGAAGAGATACTGAGCAAGTTCACAGATGATACAAAACTGGGAGGAGCCAAACCATATGAAGTTCAACAAGGGAAAGTGCTGGGATGGGACAACTCTGGATATACGGACAGACTGGGGAATGAGATGCTGGAAAACTGTGCCATGGAAAGGGACCTGGAGGTCCTGGTCAATGAAAAGTTGAATGGAAGGTTGAATGTGAGTCAACAGTGCCCTGGCAGCCAGGAAGGCCAACCATGTCCTGGGGGGCATCAGGCCCAGCATTGCCAGCCGGGCAAGGGAGGGGATTGTCCTGCTCTGCTGTACACTGGGGTGCCTCACCTTGAGTACTGAGGGCAGTTTTGGGCACCACAATGTAAGAAATATATTAAACTATTAGAGAGAGTCTAGAGAAGGGCAACAAAAACCAGGAAGGGCCTTGAGGGGAAGCCGTATGAGGAGTGGCTGAGGTCACTTGGTCTGCTCAGACTGACTGGAGACCTCATTGCAGTTACAACTCCCTTGTGAGGGGGAGGGGCAGGCACTGATCTCTTCTCTGTGGTGACCGTTAACAGGACCCAAGGGAATGACCTGAAGCTGTGTTTGGGGGGCTTAGGTTGGATACTAGAAAAAGATTCTTTACCCAGAGAGTGGCTGAGCACTGGAACTGGCTCCCCAGGAAGGTCGTTAAATCTGACAGAGCTCAGGAATTATTTGGACAACACACTCAGGCACATGGTGTGACTCTTGGGGATGATGGAGTACAGGGCCAGGAGCTGGACTTTGATGATGCTTATGGGTGCCTTCCAACACAACATATTAGATGATTTTGTGATTCTTTGATATACAACATAGGTAATTCTTTTTATATGTTTATCTATGTCCTTCTAATATGTTTATAACTTGAAATCTTTATTTGTATTGTCCTTATTTGACCATCTTCCAAGTCCAGGTGATCTAACAGAACTATATTTTTTTTCTCTGCAATTTTTTTATAGAATTGTAGGAAATAACCCAAAGCAGACATTTTTGTTCCGTAAATGAAGGTCAAGAAATGTAGCAAATGAATAAAGACTAAATTTAGATCACAACACAGAAGAGGTACCATTTTAAAGCCACATAGAGAAATTTGGGATTGTAAATGGAGTTTGATTTGGTTTTTAATGGACTTAATGACTGAAAGATTACAATCTTTGGCCTTCAGATTTTTTGCCTTTTTTCCCCCTAATTTAGCATTAACTTAAGATACTGTCCAGTGAGGTTAGAAGTGACGTTCAGTCCCAAAGGAGACAAATGAAAGTTTTTAGATGATTAGAACTTCAACAGCAAATGGACTGGTAAAACAAAGAATGCTACTGAACTTTATATTAGCCTTTTCCAATAGTTTAGTTCTACTAATAATATGTATGTGAGAGGAAGAAAAAGGATGAAATTTTTTTCTAAAGTCAGGAAGTTTTGAACCACAGACAAAATAATGTCAAGACGCTGAGAAGTTACAGTTCCTGAATTATATGCCTCATGATAGTTGTAGGAATGATATGAAACTGTGTTTCTCTCATCTTCAGGGACGTTGTTGTTATTTGGTTAAATGTCTGCTTCTAAGGCTTACATAAAGAAGCATCTCTGGCCTCAGGTCACACGCAATTAGGCCCCTATATACACATGTGCACACAGAACAGGGACTCCCTCACCCAGGATAAGAGTTAAAAATTTTGTTTAATCAGGAGATGAACCAGACTGTACTGATTGTGTGCAGTGCTCAGCAGCCAGACCCTTTTATCTGTTTCCCTATTTTCCTATGCTTGTTCCTAGCCAAACCACCGGAGTTCCTAAATTGTCATTTTCCCCTTAAACACCCAATAGTCAGTTTTGCACAATGCCCAAATGTTTTCCTTCTTAAACCCATACTAAACCCTATACCCTTGGGGAGAAAAACACCGTAAACCTTGGGGTGACCTGGAGAGATGCCACAGCTGACTCCTGGGTAGTATGTTCACTGGACACTAGGATAAGGATCACCTGAAAAGGCTCTGGGGGAGCCTGGGGTAGGGTTGCAATTCTGAGTGGAATATTGAGACAAACCTGCCTGCCCTGTGGCCTTAGGACTCCTTTGTGGTCATGGAAGTGAGCTGTTTATCACCTAACCTTTCACTGACTACCTGTCAATATCAGACACACTCAGCAGGATCACAAACTGGTGACCCGATGAAATTAATGATCAAATTTGGCGTTTACAGGAAATCATATTTAACATGAACTTAGTTACACAAAAACATAAAAATGTCCTTACTGATTCAAATTAAACATCTATTCAGCTTAATAAGTATATCAGTTAATAAGTATGTCTCAACATATACTTCAGCAAATAAGTAAAACGCGGGAAAGAATACTATTGCTTGGACCGCAGAGGGCTGCCCGGAAGCCTTGTGGAGTGACAGAAAAGCACTTGGTCGGATAAACCTGCTGCACAGTCGCAGTTTTCTGTTTATCCTTTTGCCTAGCTATCAACTCTGCAGCAGATTAGGCAGAGCGGTTGATATTAATGTAGTGGAGGTGGGAACAAAGAAGTGAGAATGGACTTTCCATTGCAGCACCCAAAAGTTTATTATGAGGGTATGCAGGCTACGAGAAAAGACCT
>VYZT01059425.1:0-29592 GCA_013400735.1 Pomatostomus ruficeps | reverse complement strand
CCAGGATTCCACGCTCCAGGAGAGGCTGAGAAGCTCCTCCGCCTCCCAGACGTTCATTTCCATCCCAAACCTCCCTCATCCCAGCTCCTGCCACCATCAAGGACGGGATAAAAATCATGGGGGGGGGTCAAACTCTGAGCTCGTCATTCCCAGGAATTACCCGGTCAGAGCTCAGCGAGGATTTGGGGATTTTTGGGGAAAAAGGAGAAAAAACCGGAGCAGGGGAATTCCTTCAGCAGCCCCAGCAGGACACGGAGCTTTGGGGTCCCCATCAGCACCGAACACCGGAAAAACTCTCCGGGAGCAGCTCTGGGAAAAGCTGGGAGGGTGATGAGGGGAAAACCTCCGGGAGCAGCTCTGGGAAAAGCTGGGAGGGCGATGAGGGAAAAACCTCCGGGAGCAGCTCTGGGAAAAGCTGGGAGGGTGATGAGGGGAAAACCTCCGGGAGCAGCTCCCAGGGAGCTCTGGGAAGAGCTGGGAGGATGATGAGGGGATGAAGCAGCAGGGCTGGGCCAGGAGAGCATCACCGAGGGCTCGGGGTGGCTCTGACACCCCAAAACCGGCGCTGAGCCCAGCCCAGCCCGGCCCTGGCTCCCTCCAGAGCCTCCGGATGGACCCTCCTCTCCCTCCTTCGCAGCTCCCATCAGAGGCCATTGTGGAGAGTTTCTCCCGCTGAATCGCCGGATATTTTTAAACTGGGCCAAAAATATAAAATAAATAAATAAAAAAAAATCCTTCACAAAGGCAGAGTCAGAAAAAAACCCCAAAAAAACCCAAACAACAACACCGCCAACAAAAATAAGATTTGTTGGGTTGGTGGGTGGGTTTTGTTTTTAAAAATAATGGAGATTTTCAAAAATAAGAAGGAATGGTGGGAATGACACGGCTGATTGAAGAACCGGGGCTGTGCTGGGTGGGAGGAGCTGATCCCGGAGCTCATTTGGGGTAAATAAAGGGCAGATTGGTGCCCGTCGGTGCCGTTGTGCTGTGCCCGTGGCTGAGACACCACGGTGAGTGGAGAGGGGAGGAAGAGGAGGGAGAGGTCGGCTGTGGGAATATTTAATTTCCTCCAGGTGCCCAAAATCCAGTGGGGAAAGGCTGGGAATGAGACAGGACGAGGGGAATGGATTTAAATTGAAGGGATAGGTGGAACATTGGGCAGGAATTGTTCCCTGGGAGGGCTGGGATGGAATTCCCAGAGCAGCTGTGGCTGCCCCTGGATCCCTGGCAGTACCCAAGGCCAGGCTGGACGGGGCTGAGAGCAGCCTGGGACAGTGGGAGGTGTCCCTGGATGGCAGGGGTGGCACTGGGTGGGTTTAAGGTCCCTCCAACCCAAACCATTCCGGGATTCCGTGGCCGAGGCTCAGCAGAGCCCTGACACCACAGAGACCCAACCCAACCTCGTCAGCTCCCTGTTCCCTCGATAAAATCCATCGATAAAATTCCCTCAATAAAATCCATCAGGAGCCTGCCAGCAGCTCGGAGAGCCCACGGGGGACACTTCAGGGTGAGGTTTTCCAGGCCAGGAGAGGATTTGGGGCACAGGGAGCCATCCCATGATGTCCCCAAATGGACATTGCACCTTCCACCATAAACCCACCAGGGCACCGCTGGTGACCATCACCCCTGGCGTCCCCTCCTTCCTCCTCCGGCTCTGTCCCCTCTCTCCTGAGGGGTTCAACCTGCCCAGACCCCAAACCCACACGGACACCGCCGATCGCCGCCTCCGAGCGGGGTTTGGGGTCGGTGACACCTCCCCGTGTCCCCCCGGCACCCAAATCCTCTGCCAAGGTGGGCCTCTGCACAGGTGAAGGCTTTGGTGACACCTCAGGGAGACCCCGAGGTTTTAGTGCAACGTTCTTGGCACGTGTGCGCTGCGGGAGCAGGGACAGGGGCAGGGACAGCGGGATAAAGCACCGGGAAGAGGTGGGGAGGGAAAATGGGATGAGGGGATGAGCCCGAGCTCAGGGACCCCCAGACTGTGCTGCTGGAGGAGGGGACAATTAACCCAAATTAACCCAAACGAGGGGCTCAGCCGGCTCATCCTGCTCAGCCTCATCCCAACCTCATCCCGACCTCATCCTGACCTCATCCCGACTCCACGAGCAGCATTCCAGAGCCAGATGCGACCTCACACCCCAAAAACATCCCCGGGAGACTCCTCCAGCTCCTTTTTGGGGTTTGGATCCCCCCCTCCCTACTCCTTCCTGCTTTGGAATTCTCACATATTCCGCTGCACGCGTGGGGATTTTAATTCCCCCCCAATTAAAATCCCGTCTCTCATCCCAGCTGTAATTAGGTCTCCAACCTTCATTTACTTTTGCTAAAAGCTGTTCTGACACCAGCGAGGAGGAGCTGGACAAACCAGGGCTGGTGGAGTTTTTGCAAAACCTCGTCACGGCTCCAAATTATTAAAGCAAGCTGAGACCACAATCGAATTATCTGGGATGGCTCCTGTCGAGCAATTTCGCTCCGTAAGAGCCTGGGAATGCAATTTGCTCCCTTCCCGGGGGCTGGAGCGCCCGTCCGAGCTGGGAGGGAGAGGGAAAGGCCAAAACATGGGATTCGGGTGGATCCCAAAGAGAATTCTTTGGGAAACTCTGCGATTTGGCTGATGGGAGGTGAATTTGTTGGGGTGAAACGGCGCTGGGAGATGCTCTGTAGAACCAGAGCCTGCCAGCATTCCCAGCGCCGGGAATGAGCCGTGGGAGAGGGGAAGGACCCCGATCCCAATCCCAATCCCAATTTCCCGGTGGTGCCCAGCCCCGGAGCGGCCCCAGCCGCGGGGTTTGGGCAGCGAGGAGCGATGGGAGGCGGAGAGGGCCGGGCTGGCTGCTGAGGAGCGCCGGGAGAAGCGGATAAATTACCGGGAACGCGGAGCGCGCCCCGCTGCGAGGGACACCCGCGGGGGGGACACTGAAGTGGCCGCGGCCGGGAGGGAGAGAAGCCACTTGTGAAAGGTCAGCGCTGCCCACGAGGGGGCCGCGGGAGCGGGACAGATGCATTTCCCCGCGGGGGGGACGCAGCTAATGGCAGTGGCACTCCCCTGGCCCCGCAGGATCCGGGGATAAACTCATGAATCAGCAGCGTTCGATCGTTTTTTGTGGTGTTTTGTGGTTTTTTTTTTTTTCCTCATGACAAAACCAGAGAGAAATAAATAAAGGGAATTAAATAACCCCGCGGAGAAGCGGGGACGAGCCCTCCCCAACCGAGCACCGTGGTGAGCGCTGGGTTGGGATCAGAGGAGCCCTGGGGGTGGATTGAAGTCATTGTCCTGCTCGGGGAGGTTGGGGGACTGTCCCCTGTCCCCAGAGCCACCCCCTGTGCGCGGAGAGCCGCCCGCTGTCCCCGTCCCACCGCAGCCGGGAGCTGCCGGGGCTGCTCCGGCTCCCCCCGCCCGCGCCGAGAGGATTCCCGGGATGAGGAAACGCGGCGGGGGAGGGAAGAGTCTCGATCCCGGCCCGGCGGCTGCTCCTCCGTAGCGCGGGGTGGGAGGCGGAGAGGAAGAGGAGACCCGCTGGGGAGGAAGGCATCGTCCCTCGACTGCTCCCGTCACAGCCTGCAAGGGACACGGGGAGCAGAGTCAGCACCGGGCGCCTCCTCCCATGGAAATGTGGGGGTTTGTAGGGAAAATCTTTGGGGAAAAACCCTCCTGGAACAGCTTTTGCTCCCAAAAGTTGTCCCTGTGAACTCCTGCCCGTCCCTGCCCGGCTCCTGGACCGACTTCCAGAGGGACAAGGGCTCCTTGGGTAGGGATTTTGTGCCCCGATCCCTCGGTTCCAGGGATGGCAGAGCCGCAACCGGCTCATCCCTGCGCCCAGCCGGGATTCCCGGACCCCGCAGGGAAGCCGGGACCCGGCAGGAACAGCAGAGCCGCGGGAGGAATCAGCTCCCGTGAAAAGCCGAGCTGGAACAACCCAATTAGCAAAAGATCGGGCCGGTAATTAACAGGGAGCCGCGGGGCAGCCGCAGCCCGGGGCGGGCTCAGCGATTGGAAAAACATTCCCGAACCCAGCGGAGCAATTCCGCGGCTGCCTTGGGGCTCCGCATCCCTCAGCATTCCCTGCCCGGCTGCCGGAGCGTGGCTCGGGAATTAACTTCGCTCCTGACTCCCATCCCGGGTGATTTGGGGGTTTCGCACCATTCCCGGCAGGAAAAGCCCCTCGGGCACGCGGGAAGTGGCACAGGGGCCATTCCAGGCACTCCCGAGGCCGCCCAGATCGGGAAAAGAGGAATTTTGTTATCAGCAGCAGGAGGAATCGGCGTCTCCGATCCTCCAAAAGAACCGAGAGGGATTCCTGGAGCAGCCAAAACGTCCTCGCTTCTCTCCCCGCGCTCACATCCCCCTCCCTCCATCCCCGTCATCTCCAGCCTCCAGGGATGCACGCTGGGAGCAGGAAAATCAGGAAAAATTCCCCCCTTCCCGGTGAACGCCGCCCCCGCACGGGCGAGGCTTTGGTTCAGTTTGTCACAACATGACAAATTCCGGGGAGGAAAATGAGTTTCTGAGTGACTGCTCCGCGTTCCACCTGCTGTTCCCAACGGGGCTGATCCCGAAATCCCGGCTGGGGACTCACATCTCCCGGAGCAGGGGGATGTGACTGAGCCAAAGCAGCGGAACGGGGCAGGGTTTGGCCTCGGGAGAAGAAGGGATGGGAGGGATTCCCAAATCCGGGAATGGGGAGGGATATCAGGGATGGGGACTTACTCTGCCGACTTCCAGAAGTGGCCGGGGTGGGAAAGGCGGCGGTTGCGCTTTGGCAGTTTCTCCAGCATGTCCATGAGCTTGGTGAACGTGGGCCGCTCCTCCTGCTCGTAGGCCCAGCAGAACAGCAGGATGTCCTGGAGCCACGGGGAGAGCGCGTGAGGAGACCCGGACAGTGCCTGGCCCACCGGGAATTCAGCCAGGCCCTGTCCCACTGGGAATTCAGCCAGGCCCTCTCCCACCAGGAATTCAGCCGGGCCCTGTCCCGCCAGGGATTCAACTAATCCCTGTCCCACTGGGAATTCAGCCAGGGATTCAACTAATCCCTGTCCCACCCGGAATTCAGCCGGGCCCTCTCCCACCAGGAATTCAGCCAGGGATTCAACTAATCCCTGTCCCACCCGGAATTCAGCCGGGCCCTGTCCCACCGGGAATTCAGCCAGGGATTCAACTAATCCCTGTCCCACCGGGAATTCAGCCTGTCCCTGTCCCACCATGACCCCTGCACCCAACTTCCATGCCACAAAGACCCCATTTCCACCCCCACATGCTTGGGAAGGGTTGGGGTGGGTGGGATGTGTCCATGCCATGAGAACCCAACTCCATCATTGGATTTTTGAGAAGAGCTGGGATGAGGGGATGTGTCCATCCCCACATCCTTGGGAAGGGCTGGGATGAGGAGAATGTGTCCACTCTATAAGGACCTGCCTCCATCCCCACATCCTTGGAAAAGACTGGGATGAGGGAATGTGTCCATCCCATGAGGAGCCATTTCCATCCCCACATCCTCAGGAAGGGCTGGAGCACAGGGAATGTCCAAGCCAAGCCCAGCAGCTCCAGAGGGTTTTTCCAGAGGGTCCCACCATCCATGTCCCAATCCACACACCCCCCCAGCACGTACCGAGATCTCCTTGCCCATCCCGATCTGGCTGAGGTTGGGCTTCATCCCGCTGCCCACCTGCCAGATGATGGCCTCCGCCGGCTGCGTCTTGAAGGGCCATTCCCGCGCGTGCAGCTCGTACCAGATGGTGCTGTGGGGAGACGCCGGGAATTAGGGACGGAGACACCGGGAATTAGGGACAGAGCAGCCGGGAGCGAGCTGGGATGGGGATCCCGCATCCAGCACCTCTCCCTGCTCCGGAGCCACCTCATCCCGGAGATTCTCCATCCCAGGTGGCACCAGGAGTGCTCAGGGGTGTCACCTCTCCCCTTTTCCTGACCCGGAGCCAGCCCTGATTCCCACCAGGGGACAGGAGGGACAGAGGCAGAGCCACCCTGTGACATCGCATGGGAATGTCCCACCCGGATGCAGCAGCACCTCCCATGGAGCAGCTGGAGAGAGGATCTTGGGGATCCAGCTGCAGAATTCCGGGAAAGGATGAGCCCAAAAATTCACTTTTCTCCAGCTTTTCCCTTTTTCTCACTCTCCAAGCTCCAAAATCCATCCGAAGCCGTGCCATGACCCATCCCAGGTGGCCTCGCCAGGTGACGCCCACGTGCAGCCCCGGCCATCTGCCCTCGTGGCTCATGCAAGCCCTGTTTTCCGCGAGGAATCCCGGATCCAAGGGAATATCCCAAACTGAGGGCATCGCCAGCGTAACCAGCGGGCGCCCCCGCGGTTTTCCGCCCCCGCTGCTGCCTGGAAGTTTTGCACCCTCATTTTCTGGCACCCGGAGCCTGGATGAGCCTGGATTCCAAGGCAAATTCCCTGGAGCTGCTTTTGCCTTCCAGGGATGCCCTCGCGACCACTTAAAATGTCAAGATCCAGAGTTTAAAATGACATCAGGGTGGAAAAATCTGTCTGATAAACAAAAGATTCCCCTCGGATAGGGAAGCTCCCTGATTTGGGGAATTTGGAATTCTGAATTTGGGAAAAATCTGTGCAGTTTGGGCTGGAAATCTCAAAAAAAAAAATTGGATAATGGGAGAATTTTGTGGGTGCAGAGGAATGGGGGGCTTGGAGAGGGGCGGATCCTGTGGGGACAGGAGAAAATCCTCAGGGAAGGACATCCAAGGACCCTTGGATCGGATTTAACACATCCAAGGCGTTAATTCCAGTTTATTTTTGGGAGTTTTTGTCATCTTTAAACAGCCTTTTCCTCTTGATCCCCAAATCCCCGAGGGAAGGGACCCCTCTGGATGATCCCGGAGCCTCCCGGGCTCGATGGAGGGCAGTGGGAACAAGAAAAGAGGGGGAAACGCGGGGAAATCTTTTCATCTTTTCAGGAAATTCACGCTTTCAAGGAGGGCACAACTCACACTCGAGGAAAAAAAAAGGGAAAATTACAGCTCCTCGCCCACTCTCACTTGAGTTGGACTCGATCCTTTAATTACCTCTTTATTTCTGCGCTGAAGTTGTGCCTCGGGGAGGGCAAAAATAAAATAAAATAAAATAAAAATGAAGAGCCAGGCCCTTCCAGCTGTAATTACCGCAGGTTTGATGGGAATATTGCCTGGGATAACGAGCCCACGCTCCCTAATCCCGCAGCCTTCGAGGGATCCGTGAGAAAATTAATCCTCTGGGAAAAACCGGCGCCCGCCTCGGGAAGGGTTTATCAGGGTGGAATTGGGCTCCTGCCCTCCGGGGGGTTTGTGGGCAGAGAAAGGGCAGGAATAATGAGCTGGTTCACTGAGGAAAACTCGGGAATTCTCGTTTTCCTGGCTTTTGGCATCTCCTCGGAGAGCTGGCGCCGCCGTCAGTGGCTGGAGGGGGGAATTGGGGTGTCCAGGGGCTCCCAGGGCTTTGTTTGGTAATTTAGGGAGAACTGCTCTTGCAAAAATAAGAGCCACCTTGGTCCATGGCCAAAACAGGAGAATTTGGGAGAAGTGGGGTGTCCAGGGGCTCCCAGGGCTGCGTTCCCAACCTTTGGCATCCCCTTCCATCATCCAAGGACCTTCTCATCATTTCCCACTCCAGGAGGATGCCCGGGAGAGAGGATGCCAGGCTGGCATTCCCAGGATTCTCCAAATCCCTGGCCAAGGAGCCACCTTGGTCCATGGCCAGAACAGGAGAATTTGGTCATTTAGGCAGAATTGGGATCCCATTTTCTGGAGCCACCCTGGCCCATGGCCAAAACAGGAGAATTTGGGAGAATTGGGGTGTCCAGGGGCTCCCAGATTTTTGTTTCCAACTTTTGGCATCCCCATCCATCATCCAAGCACCTTCTCAACATTTCCCACCCCGGGAGGGTGCAGGGAAGAGAGGATGCCAGGCTGGCATTCCCAGGATTCTCCGGATGCCTGGATTCACCCTGATCCATGGTCAAAACAGGAGGATTTGGTAATTTAGGGAGAATTGGGATTCCATTTTCCGGAGCCACCCTGATTTGGGAGAATCGGGGTGTCCAGAGCTGTGTCCCCACCCCGAGCCTCTGCATCCCCATCCGACATCCTTGCCCCATCCTCAGGATGCTCTGGATCCCATTGCCTGGTCCAAAACAGGAGGATTTGGTAATTTAGGGAGAATTGGGATCCCATTTTCTGGAGCCACCCTGATCCATGGCCAAAACAGGAGGATTTGGGAGAATCAGGGGCTCCCAGAGCTGTGTCCCCACCCCGCGCCTCTGCATCCCCATCCTGACATCCTCAGGATACTCTGGATCCCATTGCCTGGTCCAAAATTTGGTGATTCAGGGATGGTTTCACTCAAAATTTCTCGAAGCAGCAAGGCTCTCCCGAATTCCCAGCAATGGGAATTCCATCCATCAGTGCCCCCTTGGGTTTGGGACAAGCCAGCGGTGTCCTTGTCCCTTCCTGTGCCCGGAGCAGCTCCCGCGTGACCCAACCCCGGCCGTTCGTCCCTTCCCGGTGCCCCGGTGGGACTCACCCCAGCGCGAAGACGTCCGAGTGCTTGGAGAAGGGCAGCTTGTCCTCCTCGGTGTCCGGAGAGAGCTGCCGGATGATCTCGGGGGCCAGGTGGCACAGCCAACCGTTCTGGATGCGCAGCTTGTTCTCCCTCCTGCGGGGACACGGAGCCGCGGCCGTGGGGACCCGTGTGGGACCGGAACACCACATCCCGGATTCCCACCCTCTTCCCAGGGATTTAAACCTGGATTTTCCCACCTCATCCTTGCAAAGTCAGGTTTTAACCCTGCACTAGAAATGTCCCTGCCAGGCCGCAGGAAAAATTTGGGACACAGGATGGTGGTTCCTGCTGGGAAGCAGAGCCAGAACTGTGGCACCACTGTGGGACAGCATCACCACATTCCCAGTGAGCAGGACCCACATTCCCACCCTTTTCCCAAGGTTTTTAATCCTGGTTTTCCCTTTGTGATCTTTGCAAAGTCAGGTTTTAACCCTGCTCTAGATATGTCCCTGCCAGGCTGCAGGACAAAACTGGGACACAGGATGGTGGCTCCTGCCACGACACAAAGCCGGAGCCGTGGGTACCACGGGGGCACAGTCCCACCCTCTTCCCAAGATTTTTAAACCTGGATTTTCCCACCTCATCCTTGCAAAGTCAGGTTTTAACCCTCGAAATGTTCCTGCCAGGCAGCAAGAAAAAATTAGGACACAGGAAGTTGTTTAGGGGGAATTTCAGCCCTTCCAGGTGGGGTTTTAGGGTCTGCTGGGTTCCTGCTGTGTCTGTCACACCAAAACCCCTTAAAGGATCACGGGGTGAAGTGGGGATGAATTCCTGAGATCCCCACTGCAGCTGGACTGGAAGTGCCTCTTGCCCTTCCCAAAAGAGCAGCCTGGAAATTGGGTTTTTTGGGTGTTTGGCCCCAAAACAGCCGCTCCAAGTCCAAGCCTCCAGTTCCACCTCCCAGGGAGCAGCCTGGGTGTCACAACCCCTCATTTCACCTCATCCATCATTCCTCCACCTCCCCGAACCCCTCTGCTTGGGATAAACGCGTTGGAATCCCAAGGGTGGCATTGGTGACCTCTCCATCCTCCCCCTGGGACACCGCTGGCTTCAGAATCCCTGGATCATCGCTGGTGACACCTGAGGCAGCTCTGAGCCCAAATTCAGCAGCGGGAGGGAACAAAACTGTCCCACATCACCTCAGGCGGGTTCCTGCCAGGGATTTCTCCCCGTTTGTGCTCGGAACCCTCCCAAAGATGGGGATGAGCTGGGCTAAGGAACAGCTCTGTCCTCCTGAACGCCCATCCGGAGCCAAAATCCCACAGGACAGCACCCAGGGATGCGGTCCCACCTCGAAGCTGGCTCGTAATCCCAAAACGACCAAATCTGGACCTGCAAAGCCGCCCCCATTGCCGGTCACAGGTGACCAGAGGGTCCCCGTCCCTCCCGGGAGTCACTGATGAATCCTCCTCGTCCCCTCCGGGGCGCCGATGGCTCCTGTCCACTCCAGTGCTGGAATTGTCACTGCAATCAGCGGCTCCGGCGCGGCTCGGAGCCTCCGGAGCGGCGGGAGGAGCACTCGGGCACCGAGGGGAGCCTTTCAGCTGCCCAGCCACCGCCCTCCCGCTCTTAATTACAACCCAGCATTAATCACTCGGGCAATTAACGAGGCTCCAGCTCGCCCGCGCTGCCCTGTGCCGGCCCCTCCGTGCCGGGAAGCGCCGGGATCGGGTTATGAGCTCCAAACAATGAGGGTTGGGCTTTAACGGGGTCCCAAAAGTGGCTCAATCACAGAAATTTGAGGTTTTAGGACTAAAAACCAGCTGAGCACCTTCCGAGCCACCCCGGGGCAGGAGCAGGAGCAGGGGAGCTCCTCAGGCTCCTCAGTTCCCACCTTGTGCTCTTCCCAATTCCCACCGAGCCCAAGGTCATTTAAATAAAAGAGAAATAAATCTGATTTTTCACCCGAGCTACCAAATCTCTGCAGGTTTAAAGTTTAAAGAAAAGGTTTAAACCCCAGAGAGACCCGGCCAGTTTGGAGTTTTTGATCACAATGTCACCACCCTTAACTTGACCTCCAAAAATTTCTCCACAGATGTTTCTCCAAGCCTCTAAAAACTGGGTTTCATTTCTCACTTTGACTTGAGAGACACCAAAACCAGCAAAAACCCACCCTGAAATGGCAAATCAGATCTGCAGACACTTCCTGTTCCAAAATTCATGGAGACTGTGGATTCCTGGTCTTCCCTCACTCTCCTCCAGCAGGAAATCTGTGCTACCAGCAGCCCAGGGCACAGATTCTCCCATTTTCTCCATTTTTCCAGCAGAACTCTGCTCGTTTCTATCCAGCTTTGCTCTCCTGGATCATCTCCTGGATTTAACCCCACAAGGGACATCCCAGTCCAGGGCAGAGGTGGCCACACATCGGTCACCTCATCGAAAACCCCGTTCACTCCATCTCTGATTCCATCCCCAGAGCATCCCTGACCTTCGCGGCAAAGATTCCGGACAAAACTCGGCCGGTTTTGCCCAAATCCTCATTCCCGGCTGGAATGAGCTGTCCCCGTTCCTCCTGGCACGCCCTGAATCCCAAACCCCCCGCCCAGCTGCCCAACCAGAGGCAAACCCCGCTCTGAAATCCCGAATTTCCAAGTTCAGGGGGAGATTTTGCTTTTCCAAAGCTTTCGGCCAAGTCTGAGCGAAAATCCTTTGATATTTATCCAGGCAGAGTGGAAAATCTGGGAGAGCCCAGTGTGGGATGGGGAGAGGCGGCCGCTGCCATTTCCTCTGATCCCTTGATCCCATCACTGGGAAATTGGGGGAAAATTCCATCATTTCCAAGAGGTTTTTTATCTCCTGAGCGTCTTTGCCACGGAGATGGAAGGACCAGGAGAAAACTGCCCAGGCTTGGCCTGTGCTGCTCTCAACGCAAAGGATTTAAAGGGAAATCCAACAAAAAGGATTTAGTGGGAAAAGTCAGCAACGCTCTGATTTCCCACTTAAAAAAACCCAGAAAATATAATTTCTAAAAAAAAAAAATTGGGAAATATAATTTCTGTTCTTTCTTCCCCATTTCTGTTTCCTTTTTTTCCCCTATTTTTCTTTTCCTCCTTTCCACTTGGAACTCTCGGCCCTGCCATTCCAACAGCTGGAAAAGCTTCCCAGAAAAATGAAATTTAATAAGGAACATTTACCAAACCCCTCAGATTTAAACCCTGCGAGACCCCGAAATGTCACAAAGCTGTGACAGAACCAAGCTTGGCTCTCGTTTTCCGTGCCACAACGGCCAGATGTCCGTAATTCCCAAAATGTCACCGGAGCGGGGACTGGGATGGCATCGCTCACTCCAGGCAGGAGCGGGAGAAAATGCCGGGGAATTTTAAAGATGGGAAGGGAAAATCCGAGGATTGAGCCAGCCCTGCTGCCTCAGGAGTGTCTCCCAGGTGGTTTGGCCATGGATTTGATCCATCCCACGGGAAAAGGTCGGTCCAAAAGGCACAACCCCTGAATCAAAATTCCAAAAATTCGCACACAGCATCGCGTTCCTTCCTACAGATCAAAACCAACTCCCTTAAACAGTCCCAGGACACTCAGAAACCCCTTGGTTTCCTGTCTGGGGACACAAAAAGGCACCTGGAGAGGGATTTTTGGGATTTTTCCCCACATTCCCAGGTTTAGGGCACGGGGAGGAGCTCCAGCGTGCCCGCGTGCTCCTACCTGCCCGCCTGGAGAACCCCGGAGATGCTGAAGAGCCCGAAGTCGGTGATCACCACCTTGCCGTTGTCGTAGAAGACGTTCTTGGACTTGAGGTCCTTGTGGAGGATGCCCTTGGCGTGCAGGTATCCCATTCCCTGGGGCGGAACAGAGAGAGGGGAAAACACCCCGGAGTTAAAAAGGGACAAACGGACGGGATATTCCCACCAGAGCGGGGCATTCCCATGGGATCTGGGAATATCCAGACATCCAGCCACGTCCCCAGAGCTCCCTGCAGGGTGGGAAAGTGTCTGGAAGGGTCCTTGGTTTGGGATGGGCTCCTGGATTGCGGCGTGGGCGTCCCAACCGCAGCTCATCTTCCTGATTAATCGATCCCGCGGGAAAAACCAGCGGCGAGCCCACCCGGCAGCCGCTTCCCGGGAATCCTCCGCCGGGAGATGGATGGTGATGATGCTCCCGCCTCCGTTTTTCGGGGGGCTGGGAGAGGGGGGTAATAAATCACCGCTCCCCCATCGGAGCCGCCGGCTCTTCCAACGGCCGCATCCGCCTGGAAACGGGCGCCTCGCGGGAGTCCTGCCTTAATTCCTTTTCCCCCCCACAGGATAAAACCCGCTCGGCGGTTAATTAAAATTAGTGCTAATGAGGCACAAAAAGGCCATGGGTGGGAAATCCGAACTCTCCTGTTTTTAGCGGCGGCAAATCAAGCAGGCTGCCGGCAGCTCCGCGCAGCGGATGTGCAGCGCCGCGGGATAACTCTGGGAATGGGGAGGGGGATAAGGAGCGTTTATCCCGATTCCAGCGGGGATTGCGGTGCTGTCCCACTTTTCACTCTCCTAAGCAGAGCCGGGGAAAACTCCATCCGCGGGATCAATGCCCAACAGGCCGCCAAACTGTTGCTCAAAGGGAATATTGGATGCCTGTCACTGGGAAAAAGGGGATTTATTAACTGGAATTCCGCGGGGATCCATCCATCCCGAGCCTCGTCTTTTCATCCGTCATCATTAACCGCCGGGCTGCGCGAGGAGGATTTATTTTTAAGCCGGCGGCTGATGTGCAGCCGGCAGCCCCAGTCCAAATCCCACCATCTGGAAAAAGTGGGAAAACAAATGGGAAAACCACCCCAGCCCAGCGAGGCACAGGGGTTTCGCTGCCCCTCCCGCGGGGAGAAAATCCTAAAGAGCTCCTGCCGAGGGATGCTGGAGGAAGGAGGGGATTTGGGGCTGGACGCCAGGAGCATTCCAGGCACTGGGATTAATTAGGGAACTCTGGCTCCCAGCTCATGAAATAAAAATGGGATTTAAAAATCGGCTTTGAAATGTCACTGTCACCTCCAAAAAGAGCCAGGGCGGAGCAAGGAGCAACATTCCAATGTTCCTCCGGCCAGTGCGGGACCCTGAGCATCCATGGAGGAGCCCCGGGAATGCCCTGGGGATCCCGGAGCAGCTCCCGCATCCAGCTGGGAGCTCCTCTTCATGGAATCATCAAACACAGCCCGGCCTTCGCTGCGGGATTTCCTCCCGGCAAACCCAACTCCCTCCCCTCGCTCCGCGCAGATCCCACTGCAAATTCCAGCGCTGCCGCCCCACCCCTGGGATGATCCCTGAGGAAACATTCCGGGCCCAGTGACGCCTTAATTTGCTGGGCTGTGCGCAAGGCCGACTCCCTCTGCCGGGATAAACCATCCCTCCCCTCCGCAGCATTGCGGGATAACCCCGCACCCCCTAATCCAATAATCCCAGCGGCTCTCCCGCCACGTTCCGGGACTCAAAGGATAAAATCAAACAACTGCTGGGACCGGGCAGCAAATCCGAAGGGAAATGCAGCCCTACAACCACCCAAACTATGACATTGGGATTTTCCTTCGCTTCCCAACAAAACCAAGGTGTTGGGATTTTCCTTTGCTTCCCAACAAAATTGAGGTGTTGGGATTTTAATTCGCTTCCCAACAAAACCAAGGTGTTGGGATTTTCCTTCGCTTCCCAACAAAACCGAGGTGTTGGGATTTTCTTTCATTTCCCAACACCACGTCCACCAAAACTTCTGCTGGAGGTTGGTGTGGAAAGATGGGAATGTTGGGAATGGGCCACGGGGTTGGGTCGCGGCTTCGCGGCAGGGATGGAGCTCTCCGGGAATTCCCAGAGGGAGCCTTCGGAGCTCTGCTCATTTCTCCCGGGATTTGGGGCGGGTACAAAATCCCCCTGGCTCTCAACAGCACCAAGAATTGGGGATTTCCAGCTGCAGGAAAATGAGGATTTCTCAGCCTCATCCTCGGAACCCACACGGAGCAGCGAACGAACCCACGCAGGGAAAGGGGCTGAACGGAGCCACTCTTCCCGCTGGGAACAACTGGAAAGCAAAAGCCCTGAGCACAAAAAAAGGGAAAAATATAACGCTGAACTGCAATGGTTGCTCAGCGGGAAAAATCCGTGCCTGAAAGGTGGAAAACGCGGATCAAAAGTGGGAATTAGGAAGGGAGAGGCTCTGGGATGGCTCAGGCCGTGGCTCTGAGGGAGCGAAGGGTTCAGGTTATGCTCAGCTGTCAGCTCCCGCCTGGAGAACTGAGGGAATTCAAATTTAGAAGTTAAAACTGGGTTTAATTAAGTGCAAAAGAGGCAATTTAATGAGAGAGAGCCGAAGCACCAGGCGGGGAAAAGGCACAACCCAGGAATTATCGTGGAATTCTGCTTTATCACCTGGATTTGGATATTTAACGGGGTTAAGGTCTGCCAGAAAAGCGGATTTTTGGTTGTTTTTCCACAGTTAAGTGTGGGATCAGCTCCAGGTTTGGGCTCTGGGGTGGAAGCGTTGGCTGACCTCGAGCAGGGCACAGGGAACACTGGGAATGCCGGAAGTGTCCAAGGCCAGGCTGGACAAGGTTCGGAGCAACCTGGGATCATGGAAAGTGTCCCTGCCCATGGGAGGGGCTGGAATGAGTTTTAATCTCCCTTCTAACCCAGATCATTCTTGGATTCCACGATTATCACATTTTTCTCCAAAGGGAGAGGAAAATCCAACCAGGAACTCCCTGACAGCAGCAAAGCTGGAATTAAACCCCTGAAATTCCAACAGGGAAAAGGAGCAGTGGCCCCAATTCAGCCACGTGAGAGAGGTCGAAGACACCCAGATTTTAAACCCAGGGAATTCTACCCTGTCCGGAATCCTTGGATTTTAAACCCAAGGAGCTCCATCCTGCCCAGAATCCTTGGATTTTAAACCCAAGGAGCTCCATCCTGCCCAGAATCCTCAGATTTTAAACCCAAGGAGCTCCATCCTGCCCGGAATCCTTGGATTTTAAACCCAAGGAGCTCCATCCTGCCCGGAATCCTTGGATTTTAAACCCAAGGAGCTCCATCCTGCCCGGAATCCTTGGATTTTAAACCCAAGGAGCTCCATCCTGCCCAGAATCCTTGGATTTTAAACCCAAGGAGCTCCATCCTGCCCAGAATCCTTGGATTTTAAACCCAAGGAGCTCCATCCTGCCCAGAATCCTTGGATTTTAAACCCAAGCAGAGCTATCCCACCCAGAATCCTTGGCTGCTCCCCGGAATGACTGGATGGGGCTCTTGTCCTGGATTTTTCCCGGATCAGGACCTCGCCAGACCTCACCTTCACGATTTCTTGCGCGATCTGCCTCGTTTTGTTGACATCCAGGACGATTTTGGCGTCCCTCACCACGGAGTAGAGGGTCCGTCCTTTACAGAGGCTGGAAAAACGGGAAAAGGGAGAGAGGGAAAGCAGAAAGAGTTACAAACCCTCCTGGAGAAATATTCCCAAATGATAATGCAGGGAAGTGAAAATAATCACAGGATTTTGGCAGATTGAGGATTCCACAGGGAACTGGGGGCTCTCCCAGTTTGCCACTGGGAAGGAGCTCTGGCTGCTCCTGGCGTGTCCCGGTGTCACCACCTTGGTGTCCCCAGGCTGGCTCCCGGTTTTCCCCCGTGTCCCAAACCAGTCGGTCCTCCTGTTTCCGAGTTTTTGTGTGGAATCATCCGTGGCTCCCTCCTCCTCCTCCCGCTGCCCGGGCATACAAAGCTCCCAGATGTAAAAAATGAGTCAAAAGAGGAAAAACACGGAGGGGAAAAAAAAAATAAAATAAAATCCCCCAACCCAACCCCGTGCACTGTACAATGTCCTCCAATTTTCCTCCTCGTACCAATTACAGTAAAATCTATTTACAGAGCCTTAATTACCAAAGGCAGCTGGATGGGGAGGGGGGAGAGGGGGGGATGGATATAAACCAATTAAAAATATATTGACATTTGAATATCATAATGGAGGACGTGGGCGGCTGCTGCCTCGGCTCCCGCCCACCAAAAAAAGGGCTTTTTTTTGCTTTTTTTTTTTTTTTTTTGCTTTTCTCTATCCGCCCACGCTCATTCCAGACAACTTTGGAATGACGAGGCTGGGTACCTGTGCCTGGGAAATAACGCACCCGGCACACCCGGCTGGAGGGGTTTGGTGACTGCAGGTGTTGGTCGGGTTCTGTTCCGGTTAAGAAATTAAAAGTTTTTTTAAGAATTAAAAGTTCTGGGGTTTCGTTCCGCTGCTTTCCCCTCACCCAGTTCCTCCCGCCCTGGGAATTCCAGCACGCACCGGTTTGGATTCCCCCTTTTTGGGGGAAAATCATCTCAGAATCATAAAGGAGAATCAGAGAAGGGTTTGGATCGGAAGGGACTTTAAGGACATTATAATTCCAGCCCCTGATATGCACAGGGACACCTTGGATGGGGTTTGGAGCATCCTGGGATAGTGGAATTGTCCCTGCCCATGGCAGAGGGCTGGAATTACATGGTCCTTAAAGTCCCTTCCAACCCAAACCATTCCAGGGATCCACAAAACTCAGGAGAACCCCAAACCCGACAGAGAACCCTAAAGCCAAAAGCTTCACATCCCTCCATGGGCAGAGAGCAGAATTTTCAGGACAGGCAGCAAAACAGGAACAAGATCGATCCCAAATCCTGGATTTTGGAAAAACAACAGCGCCCTACCAAATATTTCCTCACGGGGAGCATTGGAAATCGTCCTGCTGGACACCAGCGGGGACGGAGGGCGGCAGGCGCCTCCTCTGGGATGGTTTTCCCTGCTCAGGTGTCCCGGCACATCCCTGAGTGTTCCCAGAGGGATTCAGCCCCACGGCAGCCGCGATAGGAACGCGGCCTCGCTCTGAACCATCCTCCCGTTGCCTGTTCGGCTGCAGTCAGATAGGAACTCGCTGGAGATAAGGATCCAAGCGCTCGGAAATCGGTGATAAAGTCCTCGGGTTTCTGTCACTGTCACCGGAACGAATCAAAGCGTGCGGGATAATGACGGACACAGATTTTCCCTCCACTGTTTTTATTTTCCTGCACTAATTTGCCGCACAAACCCCCCGAGCTTTGAGCTCTGCCACCTCCACGACCTCTCTGCACTCACAGGAGTTCCCCCAGCCCTTCCCAATCCCCGGAAAAGCCATTTTCTCCCTGAGAAAAACCATTTTACAGCCAGCTGCCCATGATCTGAATTGGTCACAAATTGACACTGGCAATGCAATGAGTGGATTAGCACTGGATTCCAGCCCCGGAGCGAGTTAAGATCAGCTGTTTTCCCGGGAAAGGGCTGTTTAGAGGAAAATCCTCACATTTCTGCCTCTCTGAGCTGCTGAGATAACCCTGAGAGCGCAGCCTGCAGCCCTTTGCTGATGAGATTCCCATCTTTCCACTTCATTTATGGCGTTTCCAAGTCCTTCTCAGCGGACGGAGCTGCCGCAGGCCCGGGCTGGTGGCACTGGGACGTGTCACTGTCACCTCTGCTTCTCAGAGCGGGGCAGAGCCATCAAAGCAGCCCAGGTGCTTCTCCGCTCGCCTCGATGAATAACAGCTCCGAATGAATTCACGGAGCACCCGCCGCGCAGGCACATCCGACGTTTCTCGGATAAAGCCCCGTTTGATACCTTTTGTGCAGCACCTGAGCCCATTCAGGCGCCACCTGCAGAACCTTTTCATGGCGCAGCTCAGCAATTCCGCTTCTCCCGGCTCCTCAATCGCTCCTCGTTCCGGTGGGACAAAGAGCGGCGCCCGGGGCACGCTCGGAGCCTTCTGCCGTTAATCTCGGAGAGGTCCCCGCCGAGCGCGGCTTTGAGGGACACGGCTACGGATGACAAGGCCACAAAATGCCTCCGCTCGGTGCCAGAATCGAGGCGGGTGATTTGCATCTTCAGGTGGATCGGGGTTTATTCAGCGCCAAAGTGAAAATTCTTAAGGAGTTCTTGTCCTCGCCTCCCAAACTTCTCCGTCCCAGCTGGCGGCAGAGCGGGTTGGTGACACGTGCCCTGGTGCCACGAGGTGACCAAACACCACCCAGAGCTCAGGGACAGAGACACAGAGATCCTTCTGGGGGTCTTCCTCATCCCATGGCACATCCACATCCTCATCTCGGTGCAGTTCCCGGCATTAGGACAGGCCCAGCCCCATCCCGCTGCAGATGCCACTCTCAATTCAAAACGAGTTTTTGAAGTGTTCAGCCAAGCAAGCCAAATCCCAAATTGCTTTATAAACACTCTGCATTCCCAACGTGGGCTGGAGACAGCAGCAGCGGGAGCAGAGCCAAGGTGGCTCGCCGACGAACGGCTCGGGATGAGGCAGGAAGAGCTGGAGCGCTGCCTCTTGGAGGGTCTGCTGTTCCGGGGGAAAACGGCCTCGTCTGTCTTCCATCTTTTGGGGTTTTTACCCTTCTTTGCAATATGGATGGGCAGCGGCTCTGCACTGCTGGTCATTGTTTCTACACTGGTGGCCAACACCTCTACAGTGGTGGCCGTCACCTCTAACTTAATGGTCATTGCCTCTACACTGATGACCATCACCTCTGTATTAATGGCTACCACCTCTACACTGATGGTCACTGTCTCTACATTGATGGTCATTGTCTCTACACTGGTGGCCATCACCTCTGTGTTAATGGCCACCATCTCCACACTGATGGTCATCACCTCTGCATTGATGGTCATTGTTTCTACACTGGTGGCCAACACCTCTACACTGGTGGCCATCACCTCTACAATGGTAGCCATCATCTATACTGGTGGTCACTATCTCTACATTGGTGGTCGTTGTCTCTACACTGGTGGCCAACACCTCTACCTTTATGGCCACCACCTCTGCACTGGTGACCATCACCTCTACCTTGATGGTCACCACCTCTGCACTGATGGTCACTGTCTCTACATTGATGGTCATTGTCTCTACACTGCTGGCAAACACCTCTACATCGGTGGCCATCACCTTTACCATGACGGCCACCACCTCTACACTGGTGGCCATCACCTCTGCATTGATGCTCATCACCTCTACACTTATAGTCATCATCTCTGCATTGGTGGCCACCACCTCTGTACTGGTGGTCATCATCTCTACATTCATGGTCACCACTTCTACACCAATGGTCATCACTTCTACACTGGTGGCCATCACCTCTGCATTGGTGGCCACCACCTCTGTATTCATGGTCACCACTTCTACACCGATGGCCACCACCTCTATACCGGTGACCATCACCTCTACACTTTTGGTCATCACCTCTACACCAATGGTCATCACCTCTACACTGGTGGCCATCACCTCTACATTGGTGGCCACCACCTCTGCATTGATGACCATCACCTCTACACTGGTGGCCATCACCTCTACACTGGTGGCCATCACCTCTACATTGGTGGCCACCACCTCTGCATTGATGACCATCACCTCTACACTGGTGGCCATCACCTCTACACTGGTGGCCATCACCTCTACATTGGTGGCCACCACCTCTGCATTGATGACCATCACCTCTACACTGGTGGCCATCACCTCTACACTGGTGGCCATCACCTCTACATTGGTGGCCACCACCTCTGCATTGATGACCATCACCTCTACACTGGTGGCCATCACCTCTACACTGGTGGCCATCACCTCTACATTGGTGGCCACCACCTCTGCATTGATGACCATCACCTCTACACTGGTGGCCATCACCTCTACACTGGTGGCCATCACCTCTACATTGGTGGCCACCACCTCTGCATTGATGACCATCACCTCTACACTGGTGGCCATCACCTCTACACTGGTGGCCATCACCTCTACACTGGTGGCCACCACCTCTGCATTGATGACCATCACCTCTACACTGGTGGCCATCACCTCTACACTGGTGGCCATCACCTCTACATTGGTGGCCACCACCTCTGCATTGATGACCATCACCTCTACACTGGTGGCCATCACCTCTACACTGGTGGCCATCACCTCTACACTGGTGGCCACCACCTCTGCATTGCTGGCCACCAACATTTCCGCAGCTGAAGCCCCACCCAGGCTCCAGCTCAGGGATCATGCCAAGCCCATGGCCCAGCAGCCGCAGGGCGCATTCCAGCGCTCCAGGAACTCTGTGCATCCCTTCCCTCTTCCCATCCACATAAACGCCCATTCAATTAAAGAGGAGATAAATTCCAGACCCCGGGAAGTCCGTTCCGAGCCGGGCTATGGATTTATCGGGAAGCAGCTTGGATACCATGGTGACAGCCGGCGCTACAGACCCAGGGGAGACAGCAGAGAAGAGAGCGAGGTGGGGAATTAATAAAAAATGCTTTTAATATAAAAATACCTCTGCTCCCAGGTTACATCCGCGCTGGAGGAAAGACACGGCAGAGGATGCTTGGATGCTCCCAACAGTTTACCCACTTTGAGGTTTTCATGGAAAAAAAGGACCCTTTGGGGAATGTTAAGAGAGAAACATCAACAGGAACCACTGAGCCGGGACTTATTTGATTTCATTTGAGCAGGACCAGAGAGGGAAAAGAAGGAGCTCTGTGCATTCCAGCACGTTCCTGACTTAGTTGGGAAGTTTTCCAGTTGTTCCCATGGATCGGCTTGTTTTTCTCTTTTCCCGGCATCTGGCAAACGCGGCTTTTGGAGCTCCACAGCTCCCGCGGCGTTTTGCGAAACGGAAAATTGAGCAAGGTTGGGAGAGCAGCAAATGGAGGGTTTTGGGTTCATTTGTATCCCGAGGTTCTGTTTTCCTCTAAATGGATAAAAAATTTCACCCCCTGGACTCCCTGCCAGCGCCAGAGCGAGCGGAGCAGAGCAGTGGCAGCACCCAGCCTGAAATTTCAGAGCCCTCTGCATCCAAACACCATGACCAGGGAGGAAAAATTAGGATTTCAGGGAAAATTCCTTCACTGAAAGGGCTCTGAGGAAAAATTAGGATTTCAGGGAAAAATCCTTCACTGAAAGGGCTGTGAGGAAAAATTAGGATTTCAGGGAAAATTCCCTCACTGAAAGGGCTGTGAGGAAAAATTAGGATTTCAGGGAAAATTCCTTCACTGAAAGGGCTGTGAGGAAAAATTAGGATTTTAGGGAAAATTCCTTCACTGAAAGAGTTGCCAAGCCCTGGCACATCCCTGGATTCCCCATCCCTGGATTTAAAAGATGTGTGGATGTGGTGCTTGGGGACACGGATCAGTGGTGGCCTGATGGGGGAATGGTTGGAATTGAGGACCTCAAGGATTTTTCCNGCTCGGAGGGACCCTCCTGCTCCTTGACGATCTCAAGGATTTTTCCCAACCTAAACAATTCCAAGGTTCTGTGGAAGCAGCGGCCAAAAGCTTGGTGCCAACTCCGGGCCATGATCCACAAAGATCCAGCAGATTCCCAGCTGGGAATCCTCATCCCATCCAACTGAACCCAAAGCAACCCCAAGGGGAATCCAGGGAATTCTGTTCCTGTTGTTTCCAGCAGAGCTGGAGCTCGGAGGGACCTTTCAGCTCCTCATGGAGGAGCCTCCACAGAGCCAAAGTGGAGGGAGGAAACGCAAGCCCTGGGGAGGCGACGCTCCCCTCATCCCACTCTCTCCCGCCGCTGGAAGCGCCGGCTTTTGATGGATATTACTTAGGCAGCAAAATTTCCCTGCCGGCAGCTGGCCCGTGAGATAACTGCAGCCAAACCACAAGGAGGAGGAACGGGAGGAGGAGGAGAAGGAGGAGGGGGAGCAGCCTCCCCGAAAAGTAGCTCCGACTCCGCCGCCTCGGAAAAAAACAAGTCCTTTGGAAAAATCCAGCTCCGTGCATTTTTATTCGGAGGAAATGGAGGAGACGAGCTCGTCCCCAGCTGCGGGGAGGGAGAGAGGAGAGCTCGGAGCCAGGTGAATGCAAAGCAGCCCCCGGGGCTCAGCTAAAGCCGAACGAGTCATCCGAGAAAACTCCACGCTCCAGGTGCCTTCGGAAAGGACGCGCTCGGAATCGGCGCCGAGAGGGAGCGCTGGGGGCACGGGGTTGAGCGGCGGCGCCTCCGCGTCTTTGATAAATTCTCCCCACCCTGCTCCTCCTTCCTGAGCTTCAGGAAGGAAAAGAAATTTGTTAAAAAAATCCTTTTGGAGAAAGGAAAGAAACTTCGGGTTGAGCCGGCTGTTTCCCTGGGAGCCGGCTCCGCTTTGGAGTAGTAATAATAATAATTATTATTAATAAAATATTAATGCTGCTCTCACGGGAAGGATCCATTTCTTTGGCTAGGCAGGGTGCCAGCGCATGGATCCCACACAGGCAGCCCTGCTCTGTCCCAAAGAGGATCCCAGGCACTCGGAAAAATCAGGAATGATGCTGGGATGTCACCCAGCGGGGACGGGAAGAGCTGGCACAAGCAGAAGGACTTTTTGGGTCCATCTCTCATCTCAGGGCACTCAATCAAAGGCGTTTCCTTAAATCCCTTCCTCTCCGGCAATCCCGCTGCGTTAAGCACTTTCCCGGAGGAATCGGGGCCAAAATAGCAATAATTCCGTGGATTTTGGGAACGCTCTTAGAGCACAAAGGAAAACTTTCCCCCTGGAGCATCCTCGGCGTTGCGGAGTGGCCGCCGGCGGGGATTTGATGCTCCAGCGGGCAAGAAAAGCTCATCCAGCCCTCGTCTCAACATCAAACACGGAGGATGAAGCTGCTGCTTTTCCCCGTTCCCAACCATCCTGGCTCGGGGTATTCCAGGCCCCTTCCCGGTTTAATGATCCAGGTTTAATGTATGTATTAATCCGCGTATCGACTTCCCCGCTGTCTGTGATTATCGAGATTTATCCGGCCCGACGGCCCCGTATCGATCCAGGGGGGGCGGATTCCCACGGGACAATCCATTCTGATCCAGCGCCCGACATGAAGTCGATCCCTATTTATTATGTGATCGACGAGCTCCATTATTCACCTGCCAGGGGAAGGGAACGCAGCGGAAAAGCGGGAAAAAGGAAAAAAGAGGAAAAGGGAAAAAAGGGAAAAAAGGGAAAAAGGGAAAAAGGGAAAAAGGGAAAAAAGGGAAAAAGGGAAAAGGAAAAAAGGAAAAAAGGAAAGAAGGGAAAAAGGGAAAAAGGGAAAAAGGGAAAAAGGGAAAAAGGGAAAAAGGGAAAAAGGCTCTGGTTCCCAGAGTGGGTGCTTGGGTTGGGGGGTGCAGGAATCCATGGATTCCCTTCCCAAAATTCACCCAGGAGCGGGGAGAGAAGGGCAGGGCATGAAAGGTACCTCGGAATTGCTCCAGGATCAGGGAATTATGGAATGGTTTGGGCGGGAAGGGAACTCAAAGATGATCTCATCCCTTCCTTTATCCCAGGGTGCTCCAAGCCCCATCCAACCTGGTCTGGAAAAATTCCAGGGATGGGGGAGTCTGTGCCAAGGCCTCACAGGGAAGAATCTCTTCCCAAAATCCCACCTAACCCTGCCCTCCATCCATGGAAAGCCATTCCCTGCTTCCTAGCAGGTGGGAAATCTGTGCCTCAGTTTCCCTTCCAGCTTCTCCTCTGGCTCCCAGCGTGGGAAGGAAGGTTGTGAGGATGCGCTGGGGAGAAAATTCCGATTTTATAAAATCCTGGAATGGTTTGGGATGGAAGGGACCTTGAGGATCCTCTCATTCCAAGCCCAGGGCTCCATCACACCTGATCTCATTCTTCCCTCAATTTGTGGTTCATTAAAGCTCAAAGGATAATTTGGGTGCCCTGGAGGGAACACAGAGCTGGCTGCAAGCATCACGGAGCATCCAGAGGGAAAATCCAGGGAAAATCCAGGGAAAATCCAGGGAAAATCCAGACCCCCCAGCCTGTTCCATCCTTCCCCTTTCCTCCCATCCTCCAAATCCCATTAAACATCCCCAGCTCCCCGAGCACTGGGATTTACCAGCCCCAAATCTTTCCCGGCTGTGCCTGTAAATGTCAGGAGATCTGGCATTGGGAAAAGCTTGGAAAAGCCGGGAGTTTAAAGCTTTGTCCTGAACCCTTCCGTGCCCACCGGGAACAGGGTCCAGGCACGGGAGAGAATCCCTCATGAGGGGCTCGTTCCTCCCAGACATTAAACAAAATCCAGCACGGAAATCTATCACAAAATCAAAGTAAACCCCAATGTTTACTCCGTGCGCTGAAGTTATCCGGGAATAAACAGCCGGAGCACCTCAGATATTCCTCCCATCCCTCGCTCTCGCACCTTCCCCGTTAATTAGCGCCGGGGAATGTGTTCCTGTCATTAAAACCTGTTTTCCACAGAGAAAAAGGAGAAAAACTCTCATTTCATCTTCAACATCTCACATAACCCAGTGCCTGTCCTGATCTCCATCTCCCAGCGCCGACAGCTCCGGGGAAGGGATCGGGAGACGCTCCCTCTCCAGCAGAAACATCCCGAGTTCCTCCGCTCAAAGGCACCTTGGACAAATTAATTCCCTTTACACGGATCTGCCAAGGTCAGCCTTGATTCCCGATGTTCCTCAAAATTCTCCTTGATCTCCCAGCAGGGACATAAATCACGGCCACCCAGCCCCGGTGGCATCACCTGGAAAGCTGAAGCCACCCTGGCGTGACAAGGGAAGGGCCAAAATCCAGCCCGGAGCATCGCAGGGAGCAAATCCCGGATTCTTCGCACAGGCTCTGAGAGTTTGTAACTAAAACCCAAGGGATTTCCAAGGAATTTTCCAAAAATTTCCAAGGAATTTTGGAAAAGCTGCACCAAATCCCAAACAAGCAGGAGCTCAAAGCCCAGCAAACTCCAGCTCAAAGCTTCTCCCAGACCGGATAACCTCACTCCCTCCTCCCAGACAAAATTCCCGATGAACGGGAGCCATCCCAGGAGCTGATCCCCTGCTCCCATTACACGAGCACCTTGGGAAGGATCACCGAGCACTCAAATCCCTCCTTTTTTCCAGGAGGAACACCCGGAATCCTAAAGTTTCTGCTTTCACGGGTGGCTGGAGCCATTTTAGTGGGATTGGGAAAGGATTTTATCCTCGGAAAGCCCCTATGGGTGACCGAGGTTTTACCTCAGTTCCTGCTCTAGGAGCCCCGAGGAGCTGAGTTTACCCAGGCCTGGCTTTGTCCCATTCCCCATCAGCAAATCCCGCTCTTTATTCCAGCAAATCCCCCTCGTTATTCCAGCAAACACGGAGCTTTTCCAGCCCTTCCCTTCCCGCCGAGCCCAGGACGTCGCTGCCGATTCCCGCCATCCATTAAAGCGCCATCAAAGCGCCAAGGCTCCCGCCCCGCGCCCGCTCCACGCTAATTAAGATGGATGTTAATTGTCCCCAGCGCTCATTACCCAAGAGAAAACCCATTAGCGGCTCTGATGGAAGCGCTCCTTGGAGCCGCCGCCTCCCACCGCGGGAAAATGCCGGATTTCTGCTTTTCCGTCGCGTTGAGAGAGAATTCGGGAATCGTGGAATGGTTTGGGATGGAAGGGACCTTAATCCCATCCAGTGCCACCCCTGCCAGGCAGGGACACCTCCCACTGTCCCAGGTGCTCCCAGCCCCGTCCAGCCTGGCCTGGGACACTGCCAGGGATCCAGGGGCAGCCCCAGCTGCTCTGGGAATTCCATCCCAGCCCTCCCAGGGAGCAATTCCTGCCCAATATCCCATCCATCGCTGCCCTCTGGCACTGGGAAGCCATTCCCTGGGTCCTGTCCCTCCAGCCCTTGTCCCCAGTCCCTCTCCAGCTCTCCTGGAGCCCCTTCAGGCCCTGGCAGGGGCTCTGAGCTCTCCCTGGATCCTTTTCTTCTCCAGTCTCAATCCCACTGTTTTTATCACTGAGTAAGATATTAAAAAGTGCCAGTCCCATTAATCCATAAAAATTACTAATGTCAGGAAAATCAGATTTTTAACCCAAACCACCCTCAGCCAGCTGCTGCCTCAGTTTCCCCCTTCCATTTTTCCCCCCCCAATGCTGTTTGGATGGGGAAATTTCACTCCACTAATGAGACGGATCCGTGAATATCTCAGGCAATCAGGAAGGAAAACGTCGGGATGGGGGAAAAGTAAAAATAGAGGCAGCTATAAATAACCCCCTTCCGGCAGCGCCGGTGGCACGGCGTGGTGAAGCCCCTTCCCAGGGACACGCAGCTGCTCCCAGACGTGCCGGGAAACGGAGATTTCTGCAGCAGCCACAAGGAATTGCTGGGGTTTTGTGGGAAAAAACGGCCTCGAGTGGCCACTTGTGGGCTCCCAGGAGAAAAAGCGGCTTTTTCCCCGCACACAGAATGTCCCGTCCTGGGAATGGGCGCAGGAAGGGTGAGGAAATCCTGATATCCTGGGTTTGTATCCATAACCGCCCCCTCAGGCAGCTGGGAATGGTTTTACCCCACCCAAGCAAAGCTTGATCTGAAATTATTCCCATAAAACCCCAGGGAAAACTTGGGTTCCTTTGCGAAAGTCCTGGTGGAAGGGCGATGCTGCCCCAGTGCCACCTTCTGGACCATTCCCAGTATCCTATCCCAATATCCTTGACCATTCCCAGTATCCTATCCTATTCCCAATATCCTGGACCATTCCCAATATCCCATTCCCAAAATCCTACCCCATTCCCAGTATCCTGTACCATTCCCAATATTCTATTCCATTCCCAATATCCTGTACCAGTCCCAGTATCCTACCCCATTCCCAGTACCCTATCCCATTCCCAGTATCCTTGACCATTCCCAATATCCTACCCCATTCCCAATATCCTATCCCATTCCCAATATCCTATCCGCAATATCCTATCCCATTCCCAATATGGGATATCCATTCCCCTACCCTATTCCCAGTATCCTACCCCATTCCCAGTATCCCATCCCATTCCCAGTATCCTCTTCCCAGCCTCATTCCCTACAACATCCCAGCAGCAGCTCCCATGGCAGAAAAGCCCCCGGGGCTGCCAAATCCCTCAGGAAAAACCCGGAATGTGGATGGGATAAAGATCTCCACATAGGATAGGTGGGATATTGGGCAGGAATTGTTCCCTGGGAGGGTGGGAAGGTGCTGGGATGGAATTCCCAGAGAAGCCGTGGCTGCCCCTGGATCCCTGGCAGTGCCCAAGGCCAGGCTGGACGGGGCTGGGAGCACCTGGGACAGTGGGAGGTGTCCCTGCTCTGGGAATTCCACCCTCCCAGGGAAGAATTCCTTCCCAAAATCCCACCTAATCCTGCTCTCCCTCGGTTTAAATCTGATTTTGGTTAAACTTTCCAAGGATGCAGAGGAAAGGGGGTTGTGGGAACAAAAAAGATGCCTGGGAATGTTGTGAACTTGGGTTGTTTTTTGGGCAATGAAATAAATTTACATTTGGACCTCAAAAACGCAGCTGGGAGAGGAACAGGACGAGCAGAGCTCCGCGTTCCTGATATCAATTCACTGGGATGCAGCCGCACACGGATCGGCTTTGTCCACCTGTCAAAAATGGCACCTTTCTGCTTTTCCATCCGAATGGGAAAATGGGAGAGAAAACATCCCCCGGCTCCAAAAAAAACATAAAAAAAATTTAAAAATTAAAATTTAAAAACCAAGGAATAAATTTCCCAGGTTTTGCTGTTGAATAGCGCTGAAAAGCTGCGCAAACAGGGGAGCGGGACGGCGCCGACGCCTTTTCCTTTGGGAACGCGGCGTGACACACGGACGGGGCTCTGACTCATCCCTCGGCACGGGTGTTTGCACACTCTCCCAAAAGCTTTCGGCCCCGGAGCCACCCAGGAGATGGGAACGCTGCGGAATTTTCCCCAGATGGCTCATTTTTGGGTCCTGAATAAAAAGGCGTCGTTTTTTTCCCCTGTTGCCAGCTGGGGAGAGCCGGCCCCGCTCCGGAGTCACCCTGAAAATTCCCAAGGAAAACACAACCCATGGACATACCGGAGCAGGGAGCCACAAATTTGGGGTGAAATCCTCTTGTTTTGGACAAAAGAGGGAGCGCAGCACCTGCAGAGCCACCTGGTCTGGGATCGGGGACTGGGAGGTGCCGCTTCCAAGGGAAAATCGGGAATTTTAGGAAAGGATGGTGCAATATTTCATCGCTGGTGGCTGTCGGGAGCGGTGCCGTTCCAGGAAACACAACCCCTGGACCCACCGGAGCAGGGAGCCGCAAATTTGGGGTGAAATCCTCTTGTTTTGGACAAAAAGTGAGAGGAGCACTTGCAGAGCCGCCCAGTCTGGGATCAGGGACTGGGAGGTGCCGCTTCCAAGGGAAAATCGGGAATGTTAGGAAAGGATGGTGCAATATTTCATCGCTGGTGGCTGTCGGGAGCGGTGCCGTTCCATGGCTTTGGAAACGCTGCTGGGAGGAAAATTCCGCCTCATCCTGGGGAAACTTCTCCTGGGGAAAATCACCTGGGGTGGGATGGAAAGCAGGACCATGTCCAGCCTGGCTGGCTGTGTGGTCTGGAGGTGAAGGAAATCCTGGAATTTTTGGGAATAAACGTATTTCCCATGGCAACAGCTGCTCTGGGAGCCTCTTTGCCTCCAGGCCAGGTGGGATTTTTGCCCACCCATGCATGGATTTCACACGGAATTCAGGGTTGCATTCCCACCCAAAATGTGGGTGAGGGCAGGGATTTGGGAATTCCCTGAGACCAAGAAAGCTGCGGAGCTGTTGGATGGTTTGGGAGCCCCTAAATCCCAGCTTGCTCCCCAGGAAGCTGCAAGGAGAGGCCTGAAGGGGCTCCAGGAGAGCTGGAGAGGGACTGGGGACAAGGGCTGGAGGGACAGGACACAGGGAATGGCTTCCCAGTGCCAGAGGGCAGCGATGGATGGGATATTGGGCAGGAATTGTTCCCTGGGAGGGTGGGGAGGAGCTGGGATGGAATTCCCAGAGAAGCTGTGGATCCCTGGCAGTGCCCAAGGCCAGGCTGGAGCACCTGGGACAGTGGGAGGTGTCCCTGCCATGGCAGGGGTGGCACTGGATGGGTTTAAGGTCCCTTCCGACCCAAACCATTCCAGGATTCCATGGCGCTTCCTGCCTCTGGATAAACCAAACCATTCCCGTCCAGAGCTCCATTTCTATGGAAAAATGTCCTGCCTGGACACAATTCTGGATTTTCTGCGTCCTCCACCCCACAAACCACAGGACAGGGAGAACACGGACACGGAGAACACGGGGAAC
>VYZT01059419.1:20561-50381 GCA_013400735.1 Pomatostomus ruficeps | reverse complement strand
GGGATAAAAATCTAGATGCCAGTTTTGAAACACCTTCCAAGCTAAAATGACTAACCAGTTCCAACTAAAAAAAACTCATAAAATCAAATTCACCTAGGATCATTTACAGCCATCTGCTCAGAACCATTTTCTCACTAGTCAAAGCCTTATTTCCATATGCTCTCAAAGGTGAAAAATTACTCTTTATTATTACTCTACCCAAGCTACAAGTGGAAGTGTGTTATAGTAAACCCAGACACAGTGAACTTTTTGATAAGCTGAACATTTCCTGAAATCTTATTTCTTTCTACTGAATTCCAGAGGGGGTAAATCCTATTACACTGAACTGCTCAGGTTAATTTAATGGAAAACACTTTGAAATAAGCCTTTACCATCTGTTTTCACCTCTAATGGCAAATCAAAGCAAAACAATTCACACTTGTATCATAAAAAAATGCACAAGTGATTTAAATAGATCTGTTCTTTGATGAATACAACCTGCATCTGTTTGACTTTCTTCACCTTTTATCTAAGGCAGGAAGTTCTCCTTTTCTAATGTAATGCTTATCCCAGCAGTTGAAACCACCACAGTGTAAAAAGAGGACATGCACAAAGTTCCTCATATAAATAATTTCTTACAACGTGGAAGTGAAGTTCTTCAGTAATTCTAAATTGCCTCTGTGCAGCAAATGATCTTAACACTAGTTCCCTTGCTAATAGATCCTCATACTCACCCTTCTCAAATTGTCCAAGTGATGAACATAAAGGAGATCAGCTTGGAACTAACGCTCTCAGCCAGGACTTTGAGTGAATTTTTGCTACAACTGAAGGTCTTCTGCAACTGAAAGCTTGTTTTTCCCTCCCCCCAAAAACTATGTCCCTGCAACATGGTTTAACTTACTTTTCATTTCTTTTTATATAAGATGTATGGTCTTAGATTAGCTGCATACAAAGAAAATGACTTTAAAAACTCTACTGCACACAGGGAAAGGAAAAGTTTCTAACCGTAAACAAAAGACCAAGCAGAAGATCAACACAGCCAAGCAGCATAAGGAAAGTGAAATGAGTGGATAAAAGCAGTTTATACAACATTAAGAAACCCTATGCACCATAGTGAACACAATGCTACTGCAGACACTACTTTTCAGTAGGAACTACTGCAGGGAGGTAAAACACAGAGTAGTCATAAAGGGAATTACCTTACATACAGAGAATCTATACAGAAGCTATCTGTTACAGCTGGCACCTCCAGGAGTAACGTGTTGTTAGAGTGACCAGCAGCAGAAAGATCAGAAAAGGGAAAACAGGTGAAGAGATAAAAACAAAAGATCAAATACTCTGCAACACCCGACACAATGGAATATCACAGCTACCACTACAGTCCCAACAATCATTAAAAGGAAGCAGCACCATTCATATTGTTTATTCTAATACTCACAGGGGGGGAAAGATCCAAACTATATTACTTATTTCTTATATAGTAATTTTGTTGTGTAGGAGCAGAAGCCTTTTAAAAAAAGAATAATAACCTGGCAGAAATCCCCCTGTCAGTATGTGGTCTAAGTTTATCTTACAGGTAATCCACAGAAGTTTAACTATTCCAACAATTTCATTTATGTATTTCAAATATCATAGCTTAGTGTCTTTCAAGGATGTGTTACCAGCTCAAGGTTTAACATTCCATAGTATAATTTCATGCACTTCTGTCAACAAACACATAGTAATTTAGAACAGTTAAAAATCTATTACACACCATTTACAAGCAAACATCCACATAGACATCTCTAACGCATAAAATCTTAGTTAGAAGTGAAATTAAATGAACTTTAGTTTATTCAAAAAAACCCCTGAGACTACTAACCTGAAATCCCCTTTATTGTTCACAACCCTCTCTGGAGGGCAGTATTGTGCAGAACTTTCTAACACCACAATGTCTACTGTCCTTGTGTTATTCCCACGTCTGGTTTGTACATGACAACCCCAGTTTCCTGTGGAGCCAGCCTGAATGTTTGAGATTGTCAGTGCACTGGAAAGATAAAATAAACAAATAAAAACCAACAGTCTTGCAATAACATTTATATAAGCTTTTACCAAAAGATGAATTAAGTACAGAAAGACAATGGAAGAAATATCAAATTACATATAGCCGTGAGTGATGTTATAAAACTAGAGCTATCTGCATCTCAATGCACTGTAATTAAGAGAAGTATTTACTATTCTTCAGGTTCTCAATTTTGCCAAGGTAGGAAACAAAAAGAACAGCCACAGGAAAAAGTCCCTGGATTTCAGAAAGAGATGAGAAGTTCAAATTCCCCAAGTGTTATCATTCCTATTCAACACAAAATTTTTAGTTGTTTAGAAAGGCCAAACTAAAATACATTCCCAGATGCATAATTTGTTGTAAACATTGAAGCTCTAGTTTACTAATACAATTACGGGATATAGAACCACTCTGTAAAAGCTGAATTAGTCAACAATCTGCTGCAGGCAGAATAAATTACACTTCTAGATCTCTGCTGGAGAACAATATTGACAGCTGTGGTGTGTTCAAAAGGAAGAGTAAAGAATCCATGAGTAATTCAGTTAAATGCCTTGTTTTCAACATTTTCATCATTTTAATAGACCATGAGAACAAATGTATCCTACCACAAACATATTTTAAATGAATGTATTGGGTAAAGTTGCAGAAAATGAAAACCTAACTGCAAGTTCCTCTAGCTAATCCTATTTTAAGCATGTAGGTTTGACCTACCAAATCTCTAGACCTCCTTCTTCCAACTTTATCATTAACAGGAGATGTGTGAAGACTACTTCCCTGCTAGGGATGTTTCTGTGTACATATTCACTCAGTGAGAATGTGAGAGGGCCTTACTGATTATGGAAATAGTCACTAAATCAGAGCAGAACATAAGAAGTAGGAAATGCATTTTCTCACTATGGATTCACCTTGCAATCAATGAGCAGTTATGAATCATGTTTTTTTCAACAAAAATACCCTGGGACTCATCAGTTTCCACTATCTTCCCATCCTGATACCACAAGACTTGCATGTCTTGATCAATATATGAAGCCATACATTGGAAGGGCAGACTGTCTCCTTCAAAGACCACCTGACGATGAGATGGAGTCATGTAGAAAGACGGTAATTCAAGCGGTGGTTCTAGAATTCAAGACACGAAACCACAAGTAATAGCAAGAATCTGTTATATACCTAATTTTCTAAAAAGAAAAAAATACACTAAGTGAGTATCAATTATTTATATATTGATACAGAGCTGCACCTGGAAAGATGTATATGAAAACTGCATTTAATGCATCAGATATTGAAAAATACAAATGATCATCACATATTTTTCAAAATGTGTATTCCTTTCATGTAATATATTTTAAAAATCTTTTGCTAGACCAAATCTAAAAGAGTGAAAAATACAAACTTGAAGGAAAAATGTATTTATGAATTTTAGTTCTTCCCAATTTTTCACAAAGACTTTGGAATCACAGTAGCATGTAAGTTTTTATTTTTACAGTTGGAATAATTCCAATACAAAAAAAGAAATTAAGCAAGTTGGTCACGGTTTCGTCACAAAAAGAAGACTAATTAACAACAATCAACACGCAGCAAAGTAACTCATAAAATGAAGATCTTTTAACTTCAGAAATTTGGGGTTAGAATAATTCACATATCTGAAGTCAGACAGCTAGACCTAGGAAAGAAATGATCAGTTTCTAATTCCTCTTGTGAAGTTTAGGTGAAGATCTCTGAAAAACACATATTAGCAGGAAAAGGGATTTTATCTTGAGAGAGAGCTATTTACCCTTTGTTTCTACAAAATAACATCCACCATCATCAATTTATTTATTATTTATTTCCAAAAGCAAGCAATACTGAATCACAACTAAAGACCAACCTTTGAAAAGGAATCACTATTACCATTGTCATCTACGTACTCAATTTTAGGGGAATGAAACAAAGCAAAAAAAACCTGCTCACTAATATTAACAGAACATGGAATGCATTAGAAAACAAGTATAGTTGTCAGGAGTGCTTACCACAGGTGAGAAGCTCCTGTTTAACACCAGTCACTGCCTGTGACTGAAGTGACTTGGGATAGGCACATTTAGTCTCACGTACAGTTATATTTCTTTCCTTTATCCACTGATGCATCCACAGTATGTTGCAATCACAAAGAAGATAATCAGTCTGAAATTCTCTGCAACAAAACACAGGTATTTATAGTGACAAACTGCAGAACTCCAAGGTCTGAAAGCTTGACATCAACAGTTGTGCAGTGCCTCTCACTGTCACAGACACAAAGACAATTAGCAGTCGAAGTCTAGACTGCAATGGAGTTGCCTGCTTCTACTGACTGGAAGTTATTCCAATCCTCTGCAAGCTGTACACTGGGAACAAAGGGACACTCCCTGAGAAAAGGAATCCTCTCCATAAATATGAGAAATATCTAATACCAGCACATGAAAAAAATTCCAGTAATTTCTTTTATGGAGAGTGTTCATGCTACTTCAGGTGAGCAATAACAAAGAATTGCTTGAACATGCACCATCATAACCTAAGATGACACTTCATGGCTTCATTTTAGTGATCAAAAGCTTTAGCAGTAAAATCAACAGAAATAAAAATAGCTCCAGAACTATTTCTCTTTTTAGAAGCCCTATTCACACAATTTTATTCTCCTTTATATGAAAATCGTAAGGCTTTTAATTGACTCAGTCTTCTCTGTATAATTCAGTACTTTCTACTAAAAAGGCATACCAAATCGCCCACAGATATTTGCTGAAGTCAGCTAAATTAAGGGATTAATTAATTAATTTTATCTGTTCAGAAATTTATATTTTATCTTTTTAGAAACAGATAAAAATGTACCAAAACATATGGCTATGTCTTCACTGATTTTTACCTCTAGTGAAAACTTCTTTTTTCAGATGTCTAGAGGATAACACAGCATCACAGGCAGAATACATCCATCACTAAATCAACATTCCTGTGAAACCCCATTTGCTTTCTGTTCACATGAATTCCTCCAGAGAGCCATTATTTTAATGGCAACTGTTATATCCAGGTTCTCTTGTCACACCTGTGTGTTCTTGGACAGCAACCTCTATGCAAACCATTAAAATATCAGCAATAACAACTTATGAACAATTAAAGAGATGGAGGAGGGAAAGAAACATTTCTCTTTATAAACAAGAAATTAACTCAGTGTCAAATGCAGAAATCAAAGCTTTTGACAAAGTCCTAGTACAGTCAGCCAACTGTCATGACTACCAGGGAAAAGCATAAGCTAATTATCAGCACTTATTTTTTTACATTTACTTTCTTTATTACACAAGATTACAACTCCTGAAACAAAGAGAGAGCAAAATAACATCAGACTGAGATGTACCCACTGTTATGTGTAACAAAACTATACTGGTCACTAAGGACTAAGATCTTGCTTAAAAGTATTTGTTCCCTTTGCTATAAAGGTGTAAAGATGCTATTTATTTACTATAAATTAATAAATGATACATATAGAATAAAACTTTTGTAAGCCCAGATGGGAAAATAGCTTTGTTTTTTTAGAATAATGTAACAAATAGTGAGCAAGTTTTGAAGGGGGTTGTATAAACACCCAAATACCCATACATACACTTGCCACGTGCCTGTTCAGGTAATACTGTTAGGAGGATTAAAAGTAAAAATACAAAACTGTAGTACAAGCAATTGGATATAAAATGTTTTTGTTAAGAACACAAATGATCATGCAAATTAAGACTAGACGCAGCAAGTACTTACAGAGACTTTAGTGAACCAAGATGATCAAATGTTCCCTGTGCAAGTGAAGAAAACAGATTTCCAGAAAGATTCCTGAGAAATAAAAGTATCATGATTTGAACTCATGCTCAGACAACTGACATTTGAAATAAAAAAAAACCTCTCTTCAAGATAACTCTATGTTTAAAAGTTACAAGATACTATTATGACACTGCCATAGTTCACAAGACTGTAAGAATAAAATCCAATCTCAATAGCCTAGCAAAAATCTCCAAGTAAACCGTTCTCTAATACTCCTGGTTTAGGTGAAGAATTTTAAGATTTGGAAAAAACAAAGTAAATGCAAAGGCTTTACTTTTATTTAAAGCAACAACTAGCTCATGTTGAGCACAGACTTGAAGAAGTGTAAAATTAATTTTGTTGTTCACAGTGAACAGATGTGTTCCTATTAACATGCTCTAGGAAGCATGTTCAATCTATCAGAATGTTTCTTTAAAATGTTATCCATGCCACTTTCTATGTATCACTGAAAGCACTGTGTGTAAGAAACTAACAACCAGGGCAAAGAAATATTCCATAATTTGACACGTTATCTTCTTAAAATGAAGGACTTCAAAACATGCAAGACAGCCCGTAAAGCATACTGAAACCAATGCCACAGTAGAAGGCATGGATATTGAAAGAGTCTGTAATGCTGAGATATTTTTTTAAGTAAAGTATTTTGTAAAGTCTCCTAGTCTTCCTCCCTGCTACACATTCTAAGCAACTGGAAAACTTTTGAAAAGCCAATAGAGCAGTGAATAGCGAGGTTTGGGTTGGCCCCAACACTTGTTTTTACGCTTGCTACTAAGTAACAAACCACAACCATAGGCACTGGCTGTCTTTCAAGAGCACACTTAAATAAACTACTCCCCTTGAAACAAAGAATGTTAACTTACACAAGGCTAAAACTTAAGCGTATTTATATCGAACAAATTATACTTACAGTCTAATAAGGTTTACAAGTCCTCTAAATATATCTGCATTCAGGCAGCCTATTCGGTTATTAGTTAAGTCTCTATAAATAGAAAAAAGGAAAAATTGGAACAAACTGGTTTATTTCCAAATGAAATACAGTCTGCTAACAGAAGTATTTGAACTTTGTGAGTAACAGATTGCACCACATGTATATTTGGTCTTTTTCAGGAAAGCCCACAAGGTACTATATGGGTGTACACACATGCACACAGACTCCTTAATCCACCTCTTAAGTAATTATAGCTTGTTCATATACAATTCAACAAGTCAAGCTTTACCAATAAATTCCTTTAAACAGGCTTGGCTTACATCCCTACCAAGTAAATGTTCATATTTGTGCAGTATGCATATGTCTACATCACTTAATTTTTTAACATGTCAGAGACCTATACTAGTGCATTTATTATACATAAATAAGACCACTTCTATATTTATACCTAGATAAATATTTGAAAGTTATGTATTTTTCAATATAGGTCTTGAATCAAATTGCCAAAAATTCTTAAAGGAATAAAAATTAAGCTTGCAAGTAATAATGATCCAGAATTGGTCCTTCAGTTTTATTTTTAAGGTTTTCACAAGTGCAATTACCAACACACTTTCCTTTTAAGTGAGCCAGATCATCTGATCAGTTACAAATGAACATATATACTATAAAAGTTTAAGAAAGAAACAGAGTGGGGAGAAGTAGTGGCAAAATCACTAAAATATTCCAAAAATCTGAAGAATGTTTTTAAAAAAGAAAAAATGAAAAGAAAAGCAATAATGCTGAGGTTTTGGTTTTCAGGTTTCATCTGGTACAGAATTTTTACAGCCAAGGCATAAATCCCCCAAAAATATGTTAATGGGAATGTTGGCAAAGCCTTCAACAAAGCACCATTAACAGCACTATAACTTAGGTGTATTAATAGTACGGGACTCTATGTTCCACTGTGACCTTTGGAAAATAAAAATCATGAGTTCAACATTCAACAAAACAAGACTTGATGGGATCAAAGCTCTGAAAAAGCATCCACCCAGCGATGTTTCAAGCCACTCAAACACAAAAAGAAAGGAATAACACAAGACACTGTCAGAACAAGTGAGACTGCCAAGCCACAAGCAGTGGATATTCGTCAGTCATAAGACTGAAAGCAGACTTTGTTTTATACATGTGTGTGTGTATCTATTTAGACAGCATATATATGTATTCAACTTTTAATATATAACAACGTTGCTGTCTAAATTTCCAGAACCTAAGACTTACTCTCTCTGAGGAGTTTTTTCTTTGTTTTGTTTAAACTGACTAGATATACTACTTACAGTCTTTTCAAAGATGAAAGCCCCAGAAAAGCTCCTGGACCTATGGTATTAATAAGATTGTTCTTAAGATCCCTGTGGAGAAAAGATAAGACATAACATTTACCATAAATTACACTTTAAAACAGATATGTTCATAAAGATACAACTAACTTGTCTCAATTTGCTTGAGAACCTCAAAAAAACCTGCAAAAACCAAACCCAAAGCCCCCAAAAAGCAACCCAAAACCAACCAAACTAAAGACACCTCCCAAAAACCCCAAAACAAAACACCAAACAAAAAACCCAGGAACAATTTTTACTTTCTCTAACAAAGCAGTTTCCAAAATTGGAAAAATCTGTATTTGAACTGCAAGGAGGAATGGAAACAGCATGTGTATTCCCCTAAACATTCTATCAGTTCATATCACATGAAATGGTATATAGAGTCAAAGACACTTTGCTACAGTGTGAATAGGTGAAGGCCATGCAGGGTGAGACGCTTATTACAAAGTATGATACTGTCTAGCACAATGTTGTCTTCTTTAGCCTAGCCAATTTTCAATACTTCAGTAGTGCCCAACATCTACCAAAAAAAGCAAAACATGATCCTAAAAATACACCAAAGACACGACACTGAGAATTTCCACCTACATTGCTGGCACAAAAGCAAAGCCCTAGGTGAAAATGCCAAACACAGCTGGTGAAAAAACTTCTGAGAAAATTTCTAAATCTCAAGTTTCCAGAGACTGTAAGGAGAAATGTAAAGTAACCATTAAGCTGCTTTCCTAATTGTACAAGTGATATAGGAGTTTTAATTCCTAACTTGAGATATTCTGTAGATGCAGCGTAATTTCAAAGATCACAGAAAGCAGCTGACAGCACCTATACAGCTTTGAACAAACTTTATCACTGCTTGAATGCTAAACTTATTTTCACCTCCCTAGTCATTCTAGATTTTTACTTTATTACTGTCTGAAACTTCACAGGCACTTATTACTACGGGTAAAGTTTCTCACTCCTTGATAATATTCAAACATTCTACATTTGAAAAGAAAAATAGTACTTTCATTTAAAAACAGTGTTTGAACTTGCAAGAGTAGAAAAAGATCTCCTACATCTACCACAACATTTATAATTCTGCCTGAAAAAGAACTGTACGGGAGGATTACATCTACCATCACATAGATATACATGAGTTAAAATATAATTCATCCCAAGGTTTCACAACAGCATTTCCTGCAGACAGATAAACAAATCATGGTACAACAGACTGTGTCTTGGCACACTGATCACGCTTGAATGCTATACCTAATAAACATTTTAAATACTTAAAATATTTTAAATTCACCTTGCAGTAAATTAGTTTTCATATACACATTTCTCTTATCTCAACTTTATTTTCTTCCCTTGGTATGGTGGCAGGAACTGCCAAGTTCTTCCAATGCAGTAGTATCAGGATCCTGCAGAAACGGCACTTTCAGCAGGTGTATAAACACCACGGTATACCAGACACCATGGCAAATCTGAGACTAATAAAAGGTATTCATCACTCATTTACCATCAGTCTTTGAAGTGGGGGAGAAAAATTATACTTACTGTTCGTATTTAAAATTTTGATTTAAGATCATGGAATTCCCACTTAAAATCTCATTGTTGAAACCACTGAGGGAGAAAAACCTTGACAACATGCCTTGGAAATCTATTAGTCTAAACGATCAGGAATCTTTAATTTCAGTCAATAAATTCAAAGAGTACTCCCTGACACAGCTCCTTCATAAATCCACTGCAATGGAATCATATAAATGAATGTCCAAAGACTTTTCTCAACCTGCAACTACAACAGCTGGGGAGACTCTGTTTAGTCGGGGCTTTTCACCCTTCCCCGTGGCAGTCCTTGAGTAGGCACCAGCTGTATATCAATCTACCAAAAAGTATTTGCAGAGGAAAACTGTGGAATAGAAGAGATACCAAATGATCTCAAAATTAACAGTGCTGACATATCTAGCAGGTCTTCAAAAACAGTAAAAGATGTTCATACAACACAGGCTGGGACAACTACCAGAATTCCAGCATCTAGGACAGTCTTTAAATGAAGAAATTACAGTAGTGGTTAAACCAACACTTCTGTTTCTCACATAAAAGGGAGGTGGGGGAGACAACCTCATTAGAAAATTGTGTTTGACTTTAAAGTTTCTGTTGCTTTTAACATCTCTGAATAAATTTATAGAAACTATATTTTAGTTTTAGGAACAGGAAATTAATAATTTCAGATGTTGACTTCAATTTTTCTTTGGCAAAGCTCAATCAACAAGATGTATCTATAGCTACCTATTTGTCCAAATGGAAGAAAACCTGTCCAAAAGAAATGCAAAAAAGGATTTGAGTTATGGTAACATTTTTTATATTATAGTAATTGCATCTTCCATCTATCAAGAATACTTCTAAAAAACAAACAAATAAAAAAACCCCACCCGAAACAAAACAAAACCAATCACAAGCCAGGTATTAGAGCCATCTTACACTGAGACTCTATTAGAAGATTCTTAATTTTCTCCTAAATCAAAATAACACTGTAAATAAAGGTACCCCATATTCATCAGTGAAGGTGATTAACAGACGTCAGGATAGTAGAAAAACTTAGGCTTCAAAGGATGTGTTGAGGTGAGTCATGTAATCCAAATTCTGGCTCAAAGTACAACTAAATCAGATCAACTGCCCCACTGTTACATCCAATAAAGGCCTGAAAACCTCACAGGATGCAGATTCCACCATCACATAATTCTTTTTAACCATTCTCATGACAGAAGGTACTGCTGTGTCAAATTGGAACAGCCCTTCATCAAAGCCATAATTAAGTGGACAAACAACAACTTAGCAACAAAAATTTTTTTTTGCACCTAATGTTCTTGTTAAGATGTGAAAAGTGTCTTAATGTAAGATTACTTATATTTAACTATGGTTTGCCATGTTAAAAAAAAAAACCTTTTAATTTCATTACATTTTGTAATGGAACATTTCAATAGCCAGCTGTCTATGATTTAAAAGTGCACATATACATACTTAAAATTTACTGCTTTCTGTCTCAGCACAATGAAGACTGTCTTAATTATTAATAAAGCGTCCTGCAGGCACAAACAAACTATGCCTATATATACATACTGTCATGTGTACATTATTAAGCCTTCTTAACTACTATTGGATAAATTACCTTTTCTTCATTAACACTACTTGAAAATGAATGTCAGATGGGAAACATATTAGCTACCATGGACCCTTCCTATATGAAATGATTTTTCAAAAGGGAAATGAAGGAAGAGCACAAGGTAGGAAATTACAGAACTAGGTTACACACATTACAAAGTCAGCATATCCTTTCCATGGCTCTCTGGGGTGTAGATTTTATGCAGGGAAATCCAGCAAATGCTTATGACTGAATTTTTACGTTTCCCGGTATCACCCAATGAGTCAGGTTGGAAGGGACTACAGTGGGTTATTTGGTCGAATCTACCTGCCACATGCAAGGTCATCCCAGAGCACATGGCACAGGATTGCATCCAGAGGGTTCTTGAGCATCTCCAGTATGGGTGACTCCTGGGCAACCTGTTCCATGTGTGGTCACCGCACAGTAAAGAAGTTCTTCCTCATGTTCAGGTGGAACTTCCATGCATCAATTTCTGCCCATTGCCTCTTGTCCTATTGCTTGGCAGCACCGAGCACAGCCTGGCTCCATCCTCCTTACACCCTCCCTTCAGGTACTGATGGACATTGATGAGCTCCTCTCTCAGTTGTCTCTTCCTGAGGCTGAACAGGCCCAGCTTCCTGAACCTATTCTCATAACAGAGATGTTCCAGTCCCTTAATCCTCCTCAGAGCCCTCTGCTGGACTTGTTCCAGGAGCTCCATGTCTTTCCTGTACTGAGGAGCCCAGAACTGGACACAGCACTCCAGATGCACCTCACCAGGGCTCAGTAGAGGAGCAGGGTCACCTCCCTCAACCTGCTGGCAATGCTATCCCTAATGCACTCCAGGACACCATTGGCCCTCTTGGCCACAAGGACACTGCTGGGTCATGGACAGCTTGTTGTCCACCAGGAGCCCCGGGTCCTGCTCTGCAGAGCTGCTCCCCAGCAAGTCAGTCCCTAGGCTGTGCTGGTGCATGGGGTTACTCTGCTGCTGGTGCAGCATCCTTTGCACTTGCCTTTGTTGAATTTCAAAGTAATTTCAAAACATACTGGACATTAAAATACTTAGCATCTTTTTGTACAGACACTTTTATTACCACTTAAGACAGTTAAAATCTTTGACCTGATTACTCTTATTTGCATACTTTTTTCCTGTAAGAGTAGACATAGCATAGTCATTCTCTACTATAATGAACAAACATTTCACTGTCCAGTAAAATAAAACTTTTATTTTGATAAATTTATCACTCTCTTTACAAAATAATGCATTAGCAAATTCACATTACCATAAATTAACGTATCGGTAAGAAATTTTTACTTATTAAAACTATTACTTATTATGGCTACTTGGGCCCACCATTTTTAATGCACTTCCTCATTGTTTTACTTGTTGCTTGTATGCCCCAAAACTATAACCTATATCCCTTTCAATAGTAACAGAGAAGAATTATCAGATGGGGATGAGGTCAAGTGGCAACATGTTTGAGTAAAATGATAACCTAAAGTGCAACAAGTTGCCAGCTGCAGACATCATGTCCCCAAATTTATGGGAAAAAATAACAAAATGACAGAAACCATTTTAAAATATCTACATTTTCATTAAAATTTTCAAGAACTGAACAGGGGAAGAAAGTTTAGTATGTTAACAGATGAATTATAAAGTTGTCAGTATTGATTAAAATTCAATCACTTATTATGCAGATATATGTTCCTGACATATTCCTCTGATTTATTGTCCTAAAGGCTTTATTTAAAATATATCAATATACATATAAACTCTACCTGAAAACCACTAAGGAGAAATGGCAAATATTTTTGCTATCAAGTATAACATCACAAAGAATGAACAAACAAGCATGAAATGCATACAGAATCTCTCCCCTAGTAAGCAGTAAAATGACAATGATACTGTCTGAATTAATTATTTAAATACTAACAATTTATTTCTGTTATCTCCATGTAATCTCTTAAAATGAATGTGGGGAAAGGAACTTATCTACAAAGGAAAAAATATAAGGAAACAAGGGGAATCATGAATAGTAAGAAAAAATAAAAACAAGCAAAAAATGTTCAAAAAGTGCAATTTTCAAGGCATCCAAGTTAGCACAATGAACATTAAGTAAAAAAATTTGAAACTACTTAACAATGTGAATGTTTAAAATAGTTACTGTGACTTTCAACTGTTTTTCCTTTCATTATTATCTATTTAAGTTTGAAAAATTATTTTCATTACAATAGTAGTTTCTGTCCAAGGTTGCAAAAGCATTTAAAGAAAAATTTAATTTTACTATGGTTAAATATCTGTGGCTTTTACACAACTCCTGCATGTACAAAAGGAAAAAAAAAAGAAAATATTATCACTAATAATTAGTGTAGCACACTAGTTATCCCTCCATTTATAATGGAGATATCTAGCCATTATTAATCTTCTGTTGATGCATTAACTCTTACAACAGTGCACACCAGTGTTCTCATTCCGATGAGACTGCCATACCCTCTATAATAGTGCTATCCCAGTTCACTTTAAACACTCAAAACATGCCAGCCTTCCTGCTTTCTTTCCCTTTTCATGAAAGAAGATATTAAAATAACCTAAAAAACCCTTAAAATGACAGGAGTTAAATGGAATAAAGCTGCATTCTTACAATTTTAAAGAAAATTAGGATTTGGAGTCATGAAGAAAACTTAAATCATTATCTCAAACTAACTAGAGTTTCAGGTATTTCCTGTCTGAAAATTGTAATGAGTTTCAACAAATAACAACTGTCAGCAGATGCTTTTATTACCTAAGCAAATGCCATCACTGCTGATAACCTTGCTTCTTTGGCAGAGCAGCTTGCTTCTACAATAAAGCTCCTCTGCCAGTGAAAAGACACTTTCTTCTGGTATGTGGGAGAGGGAATGGTAGAAGTGTTTGAATTTTTTTAGGTCAGGTGACTGGGATTGGAGCCTTTGAGTTTCAGAGGAAGAATAAAATACTTTTAATCCCCTGAAGCCAAAAGTCATTTGGAACTCTTCCTGGATGCTGTGAGATGATTATGAAACTGGCTACTTTCCCAGTCAAATGGCCTAGAAAAATCCTTATCTCTAAAGTTTATGCTTGCTCCCAGGTAGATCAACCTGCCAATCCTGACCTTCTACCAGCTGGAAAAAAGCTGACTGTAACAGAAGCTACAATGCTGCTTTTTATCCCACAGGCAATGCATCATTTGTAAGGGAGAGTGAAAACAGGAAGCAAAAGATATCCACGAAGTCAGACTCATTCCCACCCCCTGTATATTCGGCATATACCAAAGTTGTGAAGTAAGCAGCAAAACTCTTAAAATATCAACATCAAATCTATAATAAATCAACTCTCTCTTCGAGACTCTGATACATCTGTTTCCCCTGCAAATATACTTTGCAACTGTTCAACAAAGGGTTTGACACTTCGTAAGAAATTAAAGAAGTAGTTTTCTTTACATCTTAAGTGTTTGCATAATGAAACAACCAACAAAGCAAATCCATCATAGCATTCTAGCGAACTTCCCACTGAAACTGCCCTCTCACCTGCAGGTGAGATTATCCCTTTTTTTGCTGTTACATGCCATTCATATTAACAAATAATTTATTCATTGATATTAAGAGAACACTTAGCTATGTTAACTCCTCAATCACAAAAAACACATCAAAATAAAGAACACATCGCCTATTTAAGACATTCTGTTCTCAGAATTATTAATGAAATGTAAACAGTATATCATTTTATTTTTGAAGTGAAAATTGCTCTTTAAGAAGTACTTACAATCTTTCAAGAAGGTGTAATCCAGAGAAGGAACCATTCTTCAACTCTGTTATTTTATTGTTACTCAAAATCCTGTAAACCAAACCAACCAAGAACAACATATTATAAGTCTGGCAATAAAATTTTCTGCTGTAGCTTACACTTCTTTTGTAACTTTTTTTGTTTAACAGCCTGTGTATCAAACTACAATGCCTAGCCCATTGTCTTGAGATGTATACAACAGCGCTGTTTAAATATTATGACGGAGAAAATGGTTTTCTATGTCATCTGTTTTAAGTACCATGCAAGCTTACATATATAACATCTGAGAAGAAGTACAGCCACCTAGGACTATCCTAATAAAACCCCAGAACTGGTGTAGTAGAAATGAAGTATTAAAGAATCAATCAGTGCATTCAACATTCTTATCTTCTGTACCCATTTTGGTTTTCCAAACCAAGCAGCATCTTGCCTGCTTCCCATTTCCTCTGCTCCCATTTTCAACCACACACACACACTTCTCCCAGACTGTACCACCTTTCCCAGCCATCCTTCCTCCACACATTCATCCTACTCCTCAAGGCAATCATTTTAAAACATCTGCAAATAAGCTCAGCAAGCACTCATCTATCCTTTCTTCTCTTAAAGGACAACACAACCACAAATTCCCTCTTCCATTGAAATAACTGGATCAGGCCCATCTTGCCAAGCACCCTATCCTCCAATCACAGCCATCTGCACAGATCAGCAGATACTAGTTATCTTCAAGGTAGGAAATTCTTTGTATAGCTGCATATTTCCTTGCTTAGAAGTACCTGCTTTCTATACAACTACATAGTTCTCTGTTGGACAAAAAAAAAAAAAAAAGCCTATTTTCCTTTTGAATCATGTCACATTTTGGCATCTCCAACACTCCTTACAAAAGGCTTTACAGTACAATGCTCCATTCCATAAAAAATGCCTCATCTTTACTAATTTTGAAAACACCCCCTGCCAGCTTTATTTAATGTTTCCCACTTCTAACAGTGAAACACGCAGTAATCAATCCACTTACTCTCTTTTTCCCATGCGTAATTATGTACAAAGCTACATGTCTCTTTCTAGATTTAAAATCCATGTTTTACTTAATTATTCTTTACACAAAAGTCATTTGTGCCACCTTAATAATTTCCGAGTTCTTTCCAGCCTTATTACACTAAAAAATTGTGAGGTAAGATGACCAGAACTGAAACAGTACTAAACAGACAAGTCACAAATCTACATACTGCAATAATGATGTTCTGTTTCCTACAATTTCGCTGGCAAATCCTAACATATGATCTGCCTTTATCACTTGTGCTAAGAATCTAAGATTTCTGGTCAGCTCAGTGCCCATCATCTTATAGAAGACACGACTGTTTTTGTTCCCAATATATTTTTCGTTTTTTCACAATGTGCTGCTGCTGTCATTTTATTGCCCAGTTACTTTCATAAACTTCTTCCAAAATTCTTCACTTTATCCTCATCCTTATTACATCAATCAACTCACCCAACTATGCCAACCCCTTACTCACGCTGTTTTACAGGTCATTAAGAAGTAAGTTGTGCATTACAGGTCTCTGTGACTCCACTCCACTGAGAAGGATAACCATTTACCACCACACCCTCTTCCTAGCCTTTAGCAAGTCAGCTGCCCATCTGATGATCCTCCCTTTACGACTGACATACTCTTCTCATCAAATGCCTTTGGCAAGGGACAGACACAACTTTTAGAAAAGCATGTCTCATTATAACAACTGGATCAACCTTGTAAATATTTTGCTGATTCTGAAGACCTCCAAAGGACTGTGGGGAAGAGTTTCTCATTACAGAAGATGTAAATTTTCCATGGTACCTTTATCCAGGTATCCAATATATTTATTATATAAAATATAATGTTCAATATAATGTTTGTTCAACAAACATCAGACTTGGAACTATGTAGATGGTGATGCACTTATAAAAGTGAGCATTTGCTATCCTCCAGTCCTCAAAAATCAAGTTAATTCTAAGCGAGACTTCAGACATTTCATCCCCAAGTTCTTCTAAAAGCTCCTCAGTCACACCATCTTGTCCTGGAAATTTATTCACTCTGTCAGATTGTTCCACAACTTCTGCTACAGTCACTTCAGTTTCATACAGGTCCTCTGTCATATGCATTCTTCATATCCAACATGTTCCTGCACTTCTTCACTTATACCAATTACATCTTCATGAATAACTACTGGGTAACTACTGCTGCACTTAAATGTGCCACTATGAGATTTCTTTCCAGTCCCACTACATCTTTCAGATACCGTTTACAATAGTCATAAACCAAACACACACACCTACATCCCCCTCTTTCCTTCAGTACATAAAATTTACTATATAATGTCAATACTTCAAAACACACAATGAAAAAGATAAAACTAAAACACAGATATAAGATACAGCAATCTATGAAAACAGCATTATTTTGACACAACTATGTATTACACTATGTAGATTTCTTCTCCAGGTTTCTCAAAGATTGCCTCAGATCTCTGTAGTTTAGACCAACACAGAGCAGGCATTTTTTGTCAGAAAGTTCTGGATTTGACTCAATCTCTCTCATGTCACACTGAATCAAGACACCTGAACCAACTGTTTGAAAATCCTTCCATTTCCAGCCTGATGGTAGGAAGGTTTGAAAATTCTTGAAGTTAACCTTAAATCATTCAACAAAGGTAACAAGTTGTGAAGCTAAAATGAGGAGATTCCATTCCTTCTTTTCACCTTCCAGTCCCACCATGTTTTTCTGCAGCTCATCTCAAGTCATCCCTGGTGCCCACTGCTCCACAAGCTGCAAATGTTAAACTACATATTTACCCAGGACATCTCCCAGGAGATAAATTTATATGTCAACTACACAAGTGTGATCAACCTAGTATGCTACACAGTCAGAAAATACCAGTTGAAGACTGATCACAGGAATGGTGGAAAGGAAGAAGGGAGGAAAAATACTTAAAAGTGTACTGAGAAATTGCTATTGTATTGCTGTAATGCCTGTAACATCTACTAGAGTGTCAGCTAAGAGCATTTGTTCTTGTGAAAATATAGTTCTATAGTCCAATACATTAAGCTGCCTCACAGTAAGAAAATAAGGAAAATTGTCCCTTGGCTGCAGCTGTGAAAACCTAGATGAACAAATGAAACAGTGTTGTTTTTTAAAAACACATGTAGAAACCAAGGAAACCTAGGTACTCTTAAAAAGTGTACAGGTATTTCAAGGAATCTTCCCATCAAGAATGGCACAACACATAACAGAAAACCAGTATACATATTTGCAAGAGTACAAGTTTGATGGTAATAACAACAATCATCTACAAATTGGAATGCCCACAAAACTAGTAAAATTTAACCTGAAGCATGGAAATTACACACCCTAAAGTCTTTGAAACTACTTCTACTCAAAGAGAAAAAGGTTTCAACCAAAATAGTAAGTATTGTTTGTAAAAGGGCAGGTACCAGATACATTCAGTAAACCAAATAAAGTACAGCTTTATTTCAACATCCTTCCTGGTTTCAGAAATGTATGCATGAAGAAAAATAGTAATAATATACAAAGAAGTAAATGAAGGACTTATAAAAGAATCATTAATAGTTAATGCAAACTGAACATAAGGCATAACAGCAGCAGCAAGAAAAAAATTTCATACCAATTCCAGACTTCTGGAGAAATTAAGGAAAAAAACCCCATGATGTTCACCAGCAAACGCTGATCTAAGTCAACATGAGCAAGCAAGCAAGCAAATTATAATCCTTGGTAGCACAGAAATTAACTTGCACCCTAGTTACAATTTACTTCATCTTAAGACTTTAAGATTTACCTGTATTTTTCCCAGAAAAAGAAGTTATTCAAAATGGAGACAGAACCACTTCAAAAGTAGCTATAGCTGACAGAACTAAATTTAAACTAAATAAAAATAACAGTTCTGTAAGGAAAAAAGATTAGTTTTCTGACGTTGCCTATAAAATAACAGACCTAAAGTAGATGCCTTTGAATATCTGGGTACAAGGTAAATTTCCCTCTTGAGTGTAATTTACAAATTACAGTCAGACTGATTTAGTATTTTCTCTGCAGAGGCTGTTAGTTGCTCAACCATAAAGATTTAGTACAATAAATGATAGATTTTACAACACTCCATATAACCTAAAACACTTCATCACACAAAAATGTGTAATCTTTAAAAAATGCAGTTTAAAACTTGTTATTAATATATCGTCTATACATTATTTGAAGTATTAAGAAATGTGGCACAAGAGGACAAAACACAATAAAGCATTCATCTTGAAGTACATGTTTTATAGTCACTTTCGCAGTTTCTGTGCATTAATGTACAATGAAATGATGGACTATTATGTACCACTTAGACAGAGGATATTATTCGTGATCAATAATAACTCTAAGTTACTAGTTTAAACCATAATTTTTCCAAAGAGGCAAGTAATTCTGAAAAAATGTTAACTTTTCCATCATTAAGAAGTCTAAACAGAAAACAGTAGTGAGCTACCCTTGAGATGAGAACTCCACTCATCCCCATCTTGTTCAACTCATAACATTTTGACTTTGAAATATAAATAATGTCACTGAAGGTTTCATGCAGGCGTTTCCATAGCCCAATGTCATTGGTGCTCCATATGTCTCATGAGCTCCACGTGAGATTTCCTTTTCTTCTAAATGATCAACAACACCTGCTTGGAACAAAAGCATTTTGCTTGTCCAACACTTGCATATCAGAAAACAAAATGTGGGACTAACACAGGCAATGTTAGTTCCTGTGTTAAAAAAACATGGCCATGGGAATTAACACAAAAAACTTGGAGAAGCAAGCAGCTGAAAAGTAGGTTCTAGAAAGAATTATGGACATATCAAGTCACCTTACAATAAGGCATTTCCCTCTTCCTCTGAATGAGCACAAGAGCTGTAGAGAGACAAAGGAGGTGATCTGAAAAAATGTACCTCAAGAAAAAAAACGTACCAACCCCCTTGGAGCCTCCCCAACTCTCCCCAGCTTTTCACCTATTCCAAGGATATTGCTGAAATGTTTCTTTGTTGAATATGGCTTGGATCAGAAAGCCCATTTTCCATTTTGCTTCATAAACCAGCAAAAAGACTTTGGCAAAATTGCAAAGAAACTCAACCATAACTCTTAACTTATTGGCGAGACCTTCAGCAGCGGCTGTGCAGCATGTAAAACCTAAATGCAGTCAAACCCAAAGTCTGTTCTTTGTAGTAGAGAATTTTAGTAATAGATACCAAAGATGATGTACTAACTTTTCTTTCTCATAGAGAGGGGGAAAAAGATCATGTCCAGATCCTTTTTTACCATTAGACTGAGGTAATAAGCACTAAGTGGAAAAAGTTTTGTTCTGTGAAACAATTTTGCCTTGTCAGCTATAAAACAACCATCGCTAAGACAGAAGTCAACTAGACAGGACTTTAGAATGCATCTCCTAACACCACAAATGAATCCTAACCCAGAGGGTATTACTAGAACACACACACATCCTATTAACACTACTAGTGAACAGTCAAAATGGCCACCAAGAAACCTGTATGAAGACTGGGAGATAGTGTAACTGTTAACTGAACGTTGAAGTAGCTTCCAAAACACATTTTAAAAGACTCAAATAGAGAGCCAGGGAACAGAAAATAAATCAGATCAATTCATGATGACTGCATACTCTAAGGACTGGGAAAGTGGCCACCAGCAAAAGTCAGATTGAAATAACCATCTGTAAACAACAAAGAAAAATGCTTTCTGCTAAAAGTCATGAACATGCAAAAAGAAACTAATTTCTCAAAGTTTATCTTGTAGAAACTGTGATTTAATAAGGATATAAACCGAGTATTTTTCAACAATTAGTATTTTGCCTTCTAGTGAGTTACTGGTGTCAAAGGGAAAGAAACCTAGTAATAAACGCAACAGAACACAAACAGTACTTGCTTAAAAGTAACTCTGAAATGAAATCACTCCATAAGCTTTACATAGAGAAAGAACTATGAATCATTCCAAAATTCTAATGAAAGGAGATAGTATTTTCTAATTCAACAAAAACATTATAATTGAGGAAGCTTAGCAAGGAAACATTTGCAAAATACAAGTTTGCAACAGATAAAAGATTTCCTGCAATATTTCATTATTATGTATATTAAACAATATTAAAATTGTAAACTAAACTGCTCAGAAGTAATGAAATTACAGAATTAAAACTGTGTCTATTTATACTGCTCCATTTTTAACTGGTAATGTGCTAAATTTATATAATCTAATGAGGAATCTTTGTTTTTCCTACACAATCCCTGGATCATTCAAGCAGTGATGCTCACTATGCACTGCCATTAAAGAATTTTTTCTTGATATTCAGTATGCGGCAACATGCTTTATTTATTGCTTTGCATTAGAAACAAACTGTTCTTAAGGACAGAAATTATTTCTAGTGAAATACAGCGCCTATCACTGGAGCAAATCAGCAAGTTTTCTATGTAAAAGTACCAAATAAAAATCACCTTAGAAAAGAAGAGAACAGAGGGACAAAATAGAATGCAAGGAGTAGCAATGTTGCTGAAAATCATACTACTTCCAAAAGAAACTCTTGTGAAATTACAAGATTACCAACCAAACCTTTCTTTTTTTCTTGGACTTATCCCAGGTCCAAAAGCCTACCAAAGAGAAAATTCAGAGGACACAGCTACACCTGATTTCTTCCAACACTAACTCTGTGTTGCCATTTCTAAAGCTAATAAAAAGCACTGGAAGTCTAACCCTTGTGACCACTGCATTCTAGGAAGCTTCCTCCAAGTTCTCTCCCTCCTGCTTTTATCTGTTTTATCTGCATTAAGATATGATGAGCAACTTTTTCTGTAATAACTATTCTGTTTTAGGGCCTTCTGCTCCCTCCTGAGTTTCCCACTTAGCCACCAGATGTACACTTCTTAGGATTCCCACTGGCTTGCAGTTCAGTGCAGATTTACCTGACCCCAAAAACCTCCATACATACATGCAAGAGAGTAACTTGCCTCACACAAAAGACGGCACATGGATGCCTTGCCAGCCACTCCTAACTTTAGCTGCTATGGCCAAAAAATTCATAAATTCTCTGTGTCATATCACAGTAGTACTAATTAGAGCACAGACTGTCACACCCAGTCTCACATGTATTCACATTTCCTATCAGGTGTACCTGCTCTCTAGAAAGTGCTTTGTCTAGACACGTTAACAAGCACTTCCTGTCAGCTGCTGGCACCCAAAGATACATTTACAAAAAATTTATATCCTAATCCTACAGAAGTAAACAGTTTTTTGATAGCTTAGCTCCCTGAACTGACTAGGCATGGAGCCAGACAAATGCCAGTACTGCAGCAAGTCAAGGGAGGGGAAAAACCCACAAACATCCACACAGTGAGAGACTAGGAGGTGAAGGTATGAACACACCAGCTCCAGTTTAGGCTACAGTTTTACAGAGAGCTGGATGCCGATGCAACTCTCCCCATTCAGAGAGTGAGATCTTCTCAGCCCTTGCATCTCATCATCTGTGTCAGAAGCAGGAAGAGAGGGTTGAAGGGGATGTCCAACATACAGCTGTAAGGTCAGGTCACCGCAACCCACAGAAATGTCAATGAGCCCATCAACACACAAATTTGAGAATTGCTTTAAAGTCCCGTTAACACCAGAGGCTGTTATCCTAAAACAACAGTTCGAGGTATTGCAATAAGTTGTCCGGAATGTCTGACAGGACACTTTAAGTGTAACTTAAAAAAACTCTGCCTGACACTAAGTTTCAAGGTAAAACATACTTAATACCAACATGGGCAAACTAAGAAAAAGTTCTTGTATCTGACAGAAATAGGGCAGCTGGAAACAACAAATCAAGCAGACAGCACCAGAAGAATTTTCCTGGCCTATGTTATACCACTATCATTCCTTGTATGACCCATCTCTTCTTACTGGCATACAGAGGTCAATCCTGTCTTTAGTGATTCTGGGGGTAGTTGCTGAATTTCCAAGAATCTTCCTCATCTCACACCAAACCGGTTTACACTCAGCCTTCAGTACCTTATTTGCTCTGCCTTCATTCCTCCTTAAGTTTTCTGATTTCCCACCTCCATAACTGATATATCCATTCAAAGAAACCCACACTTCCACCCCAACTCCCAACAACAGCTTCTGCCTCTTAATCCAATCTTCCTGCATTTATTCACTCTGTATCTAGACTCTAACCTCCCTACCCCTACCTCAAAGCACCTTTTTTCCCTAGACTGAACTGACCTAGCAGAGGGCACAGACTGTGCTCTTAGACAGAGCACCTGAAGACAGCACAGCCCTCAGCCACCTGGAGTCTGGATGAATCCTAGAACACACTGGCCAGTGCAGACAGAACTGTGGAACTAAGCTGCCTATTTCTTAAACGTCTTTAATCAACCTGCATTTACTATATTTGGGGTTTCCCCCACCCCCCCCACCCCAAAAAAAAAGCTCTTAGCTGGTCTGTCTTAGCAAAAAGGTCAAGTTCCTACTCCAGAAATGACAACTCTGCAGCCCTGCCAAAACTTGCTGACCAGCCTGGATCACGCACACAACCAAAGCAAGTCTGCTCCCCCGGGACCCAGAAGCTCGGCACTGCAGTGCGCTGGCATCCCACGGGCCCCAGGGCAGCCAGAGATGTGTAGGACACCGCTGCACTGCACCACTGGACATGCCCTGCAACACTGCAGGAGAAGCCACAACAGAGCGATCCACATAAACAGTAATTAATGGATATGATCTCTAGCACTCTAAGAGCAACAAGATGTTGCAGTTTTCACTGCTAAACACCCAAACAGTGAATACAAGGTGAAAATTCTCACCTATTTTCTATGTAAAGACTAGACACATTTAATAGATTATATAATTTTTATAAATCAGAATTTAAAATTCATTGTTTATCTCACTAGAGAAAGCAGAACTCATGAAAACATACTTTATGTGACACTCAAATTTAAAACAGTTATTATCACTGATGAAAAGAAATGCTCAAGTGTCTTTAATCTTCATGGATTAACTAGTACAAAAAAGGCATTTACACTGAATAGATTCAAAAATTATAGACTGTAATGGTGAAGATAGACTATATAAGGCAGTAATGACATATCCATGAACCTGCAAAATATCTGGCCCATGTAAAGTACATATGGGAACCATTAAATTCTGAAAAATCGAAACTTGCAGCTCCATAGTTGCTTTAAATTACAAAAATAACTTCTGAAATATGAGCAAACTGCAGGCAACGAAGCACAAGAAGTTATTCCTTCTTCATCACTGCACCACAAACTCTAGTACAATTCTTTTATTCTTGGCATTAAATAAAAATAAAAATTTTAGTATTTCACAGTTCTGAAGCAAAACCAGGAATACTACTGACCAATAAAAGACAACAATAAAATAAAAAATTATTAATTGTGAAGATTAAAATCTGTTTTCCTGAGGCTAGATACAGCATAACTCATTCAACATTTAATACTCACTTTAGGGCTACTTGAAAGGCTAATGAACACATGAAGAGCATTGCTTATATGGGCATCTTCTTAGGAACAAAAGCATTGGGCAATTTTACATTAATATGGTAGCTCTGAGAATTAAAAAAAAAGTTCCACCACAAAAATTTAAATTTGTTCTCCAGAATTTTGCAGAACTTAGCTCTGTCCTTCTCCCTTATTTTCAACTCAACAGTAACCAATACACTGCTCTGATGCAAAGCCTGAGCCCCAGGCTTCTAAGAGTTATGTCTATCTATGCTACAGTTGTATCTACAGTACAGAAGCCATATTTCTAATTAGCTCATGTATTTAGTGAAAAGTACAATAATCTCATTGTGAAAGGCACCTAAAAGAATTTAAAAATGCTTATACAGAAGAGTAAAAATTTTTATTAAAAAAAAGTATTAATCAATACAAGAATTGAATACAATACTGCTTCAAGACTATTGCCTGTTACAAAACCACCATGGATGTTAAAGTCATTACTGCAGTGCTTCACAAAACAGCAAAACACTATTTAATCTTGACAGTGTATCCCAGTGGACACATATAAACCATGTAACATGATGTCTTCCAAAGTTGAGTAGTTTTTCAGACAGAACTGAATGTTGCAATTTAGAAGAAAACGTTCACATTGTGATGTCAGAATTTTCTTGCAATACTCAAAAGATACACAAAAGTGTACACAATAAGAGAATACTGTACATATTCAATATCCCTTACCAAGCTCACAGCAATGAATCCTCGTTCATTGAAAGTACATACAGGAAAGTACGAACTTGGTAATCTTCTCAACAAGGTAAAAGACACATAGAATCTGATAGAAGTATAGAACACAAACCTATCATTAAATGACACACTAATGATTTTTAGGAGTCAGATATCACTGATAAAAAGGCATGTACATGTACTTGTGAATTACAACATTGTGGCTACAGTTCTCAGGTACTAGCTCTGTACTGCCTTGTGTTTATAAGTAAAATGTATTTTGCATAGCCTGTGTATCCACTGGTCAAAAAAAAATTTAATGGGGTTTATTAGCACTTTGTTCCTTCAAAAATGTTATCACTGCCCAAATTATTAGTACTGAGCACTTTAACAGTCTAAAACTGACTACTCCAACAAAAAAAAAAAAACCAACCCAAACCAATAGCTACCAAGAGTACCATCAAGTTAGTAAACAGAAATGTACTTTAAAAGAGGCAAACTTCCACAGAGGACATTTACATTATACATGACTCAGATAATTACAATGTAACCACACATTGCAACACAAGTGTCTTCTCACAATATGAGTGACATTTTGCTTTGAAACTTCTGAAATTTTGAATTTGTGTCATAAATGGAAAAATTGCACTGATATTTGGAAGTCCAAGTAAGTATGCCTTTGAGCTGCTTAATGGATGTGGTTTGATGTTATTTTATTTAGAGTTGGACAAAAACTGTAACATTCTAAGATGTTTCCTAACAGCAACAACAGTTAAGCATAACTTTGAAAAGCTTTGAACATAAATCCAGGCAAATGCTGAGGCTTGTAAGTCCTAACACTTTGTAAGTGCAAACACTGATACTCCTATGCTCCTGTGAGGATATGTGCTTAAGCAAAGTTTGCAGAGCAGTAAGCCTCCTGATTCCAAAATGCAATTCTTTACTGAATATACACACTTTTCCTTTGTTTATTTAGATTCCTGCTCCAATAACATATGTAACAGGTAAATAATATTCCCAACAAATAATAAGCTTCATGGGCTTGTGTTCAGTGGACTTACACATTCTCTTTCAAAAAACAAAATAATGGCTAACAGCCAACAAGTTCAAACAAGTATCCACCATCATCATTTGAGTTTGCATCATGAAACACAACAGCAACAGATATTTTATCTCAGACTTCTAAATGTGTATCATGGCAATGGCTTCAGTATCTACTGAAATAAAGAGCATGGCAGACAAACCAGTTACATTCACCCTGTTTTGGTATCCTCAAACCAAAAAACATCTCATCCAGCTGCTTAACCTACAAAGGTCAAAGCCATCTATGGTGTTCATGTAGACACATCCTTCATTTGCATCCAAATTAGTTATTATACAATGCTAACAAAGACGTCCCTTCCTTAGCTAAAAATGAACTTGAATCCACCTTGGAATTTGACCTAAGTGCCCCATAAAGTAACAGCTAGTTCCACCTGGATCGTAAAGGAAAACCAATTTACAGTACTGCCAGAAATGCTAAACATTACTTACTCTCCCATAAACACGTCTCCATACTTTAATACTCCTCTTCCCTTGTCTGCTTTTCTTCCTCAATCATGAAACAAACTTACTTTATCTCTTATCAATTTGAAATCAAGTTAGGATTTTTTTTTCTGAATTTTAACTGAAGATTCTCATCATCCTGACCTAAATTACTGGGACAGTAACATGTTTTGTGGTAAACACAGCCCAAGGCTTTTCCTAATTAAGTGACTTTGTCCAATTTATATCATCATTAACCACTAACTACAATGGTGTGCAAGAACGAAGGAGCCTGGCCAGCATCCTCAGATGCTACTCGCTTATCCTAATATCCACTACTTCTCTTATTTTCTCACTTTTTAGAGACTATTCTCCTCAAAAATATCTCACTGGGAAAAAAGAAATGATAAATGCTAAAGGCACAGTAGCTAATCTGCTGAAAATCTAGGAGCTTGACCAGTGAGTGATAAGGATAAAATAAGTATTTCTAAAATGCATATAATCACTTCATTTGCATAATTCCTCACTCATTCAAAAAAACAAAGTTATATAAAACCATATAAGTCATTGCATTTAAAACTGGCTTTTGCAAAATAGAGTCAACATAAAAGAAATTTAACTGAATTAAAATGTAGCTGATATACACAACAGTGATCTATTTTCAGCTACATATCTCTGCAGTGATCCAATAATCCAAAAAGATCTAACAGAACTAGTACTTATCTTAATAGAGGAATCCCACAAGAATCAAGATTCAAGACAACTCAGGGTCGTTTGACTAATCAGAAAACTATTCACCAAGTGCTGCAATTTTAAGTATCAGCTTGGGGAGAAAAACGTAATTTTTGGCAAAAGATTAGGTAACAATTAATCCACTAATCAACATGTTAGTGAAGTGGCATTTAGCAACAAACCCCACAGATCACCAACACTCTTTATCCAGGTTAAGATGGATTTTGTAATAATAATAATTTTTTAAAAAACCAACCAAACAAAACAAAAAACCAAACCCCACAACAAAACAAAATCTCTCAGAGAAGGGAAAGTCATGCCTCAAGAGACAACAAACTTGAGAGATTCTGAACCTGAATAGAAGAGTTAGTGTCTAATCTCTCGGAAAAAGGAGGTCACTGGTTTAATAATCCTTGCCTTATATTTAAGCAAAATTTTGAAGTGTATGTTCATTAAATTGTATCAACACAGTTATGATATTTACTACAAATAACAACGAAAAAATTACATAGTTTCTTGCTATGTCTATTTAAAAGTGCAAACCAGAAAAATAAATGTTCCAGAAGTTGTTATGACCTTCAAAGGATGGTTAATTTAAAGCTACTAATTAGTGTATGTAGATATGCTCTAGATATTGAAGGAGTATGAAAATCAAGATGAAAGATGAACCATTCTTCCAAATTTTTCTGTCACTGCAATGATGAACAAAGACCCACTCACAGCAAGGCTGCTGTGTTTACTATCTGCTGGTCTTTCACAGCAATCAGAACTGTGATTCAAGTTTTTTGAACCAAAAGAACCCCACAGTGAACTTCAGCATATCAACCACACTAACATCTACTTATATCAAAAATTTTATGGATAATGCCATATTTGTAACATTTAATCAGCTGCAAAGCATTTAAGGCTAACAAAGACTACAACAGATTTGTTGATCAAACTACTGTCACTTCTACTTTTTGCTTTGTTTTCTACTTCAGAAACTTCACATAGAAACATATATAATAATTTCTCACAAGTAAGTTAGAAATATTGTATAAACCCTTGCAGACTTCCAAGCAAAAACAACTGCTTTAGCATTAAACAGCTCCCATTTTTTTGCTTTCCCTTTTCTCACATGTCCAGGTCCATGCATCTGCTGGGTTCACACCTCAGTCAGACTTCTGGAAGGAAGCCTTTCCTTGGTGTTTCAGTGCTGTCAGCATTCACCAAAGCAGCGGATTGTTGTTTTCATGACAATACATTCTGTATTTTTTAAATGTCGGGTTACTGGTAGATCTTTCAAACCTGTGATTTCCAGTTAAGTAGATACGTATCTCAAGCTAGACTCCATATTTCAGTTCCTTTTCATTGACTTACTTACACAATTTGGCTGCACTTGAGTCTTCGCATGGTAGCACGGGCAAAATAAGCCTCTCTAAAGAAGGGGCAAGGGTTCCACTTTTGGGATCATCCACCGATGAGATCCAGTACTGAGGAAGATCTCACCCAGGTCAGGGGGAGTGGACAAGCTGATTTCGAGAGCTCCCTTCCCATCCAAACCCTTCTATGAACTTCTTTGCTAGAGTGACCCGGTAACGTCTCAGGAAGGAAAACAACTTGCAAAGCCTCTCTTTACTTGTGCACACTTATGTATGGCAACATATTTTTTTACTTTGGATTAAGTTGCATATCCTGTTTGAAACGTGTTATTCAAATGGATAAACAAGGATTGCCTCCACATATAAACAGCACGCCTACCAAGGAATGAAGGAAGGAGAGTTGGGGATGCTGTTCCATGGGGCAGGCGGCGGTGCAGGAGGAGCTCTATGGGACAGTGCCTCTGCACCGGTGAGTTACGGGACACTTCGCCCCTTTTTAAAATGACCATCCCGGGAAACTACCGGAAAAAATGAAAAGCACATCCACTCCCGGGGCTTTCTCCAGCAGTAGAGGGGAGTCACCTACGCTTCCACTCCTCCCCACCTCACCCCATTTTACCTCAGACCGGCGCTCCCACTCCCCCTCCGCCCCGTCCACGTCGCACCCAGGCTGCCCACCCCCCACGCAGGGACGGTACTCACAGGGTAACCGTCCGGTTGGGCAGCGCCTCGGGAGGCAGGACCTGAGCGAGCTCCAGGTTGCTGCAAACCCCCTTCACCTCCGCCAGGCCGCCGGCCGCCGCTTTGCCGGAGCTCTTGGGACGCCCGTCGTACTTACAGCCCGGGGGCAGCGCGGCACCGCCGCCACCCAGCACCGCCAGCAGCAGGAGCGCGGGCAGAAGCAGCGCCGGGCGGCGGCGGCGGCGGCGCGGCGGGCGGCAG
>VYZT01059419.1:0-20482 GCA_013400735.1 Pomatostomus ruficeps | reverse complement strand
CACTGCGCAAGCGCCGCGCTGGCCGCCGTGCCCCCGGCGCGTGCGCGGCGTGGGAAGGGGGCCGCGGCTGGGGGAGCGGGGCCGGGAGAGCCGGGCCGGGGGGCGGCTATGTCGCCCGTTCCCTCACGGACAGAGCTCTTAGGGCCTTGCATGCTGCAGAGCCGGGGGCCCTTTGGCTCTCCGTGGGCCCTCTCCCCCTTGATAAAGCGCTTAGGTTTCCCTCTCCTTTTTTTCCATGACTTGTGTCTCGCCCTCCTGCTCCAATTCCGTAGTCTTGCAAGGGGGACTGTTGCTGTTCATGCTCCATGGAGAAAAGATAATCGCCTGCCTAGGTGCTGCATGGCTTTCAAAATTCATAACGCCAAGTAAATAGTACTTACAAGATATTTTCCCTCAAAATGTCCCTTTAAAATGAGGTAACCAGTTATTCCCACTTGATAGCCAAAAGTTATTTCAATACCATTCATCTCAACTATTAAAAAGCAAAAAAGCAAACCCAAAACCACAAAAACCCTACCTAAAATGTGTGTTTTCATGGCACACTTGAAACTACTTTTCTGGGTGTAATCAGGTCATGTTCTCACATTTCTCTGCAGCCAGGACAGCCAGGCACAAACATTTTTGTGCCAATGACAGCTGAAAAATCTCAATATGTTCTTTGCCGCTGGTAGGCGTGAGATTAATAAAATAACTGTTACCTAACTAGTGATCAAATTACAAGAAGTGGCAGGACCTACTTTAAAAATTTTCAGACAGATTTTGCAGAACCCATAGGAAGTTCTGGTACCTAACCAAGAACTCACAGTGCCCCACCCTTTGAGAACTGGCAAATGGCACCCTGCAAACCACCTGCCATTACACAGAAATGCCATTTTAGATATCGGCAGTAACATCTGTCAAAATGAGTCTTACAAAATCTTTAACCTATAATGTCCTTGAATAATGTTTAACACTCCGACTGTGACTCAGTTTTAAATGTAACCTAAGGAAAGGTACTGGCAAACCATTGGAATTGTGGTTTGGAGCAAGAGGAACAAGATTACAGTGATAACTTTACAATCACCCTTTACTCTCAGACTCTGTGTGTACTCTTACAAATGAAGATGAAACCTGTTTGAAGTACTGAAATTGTTGACCAGAGTGTAAAGAAGACACTGCTCCCTGAACTTTAATATGATGTTTGTGTGCCACTGAGTCACTCAACAGGACCAACCTGATCTGGATGAGATATGAGGCCACTGTTACACTTGAACTAAATTAGATCAGGACACAAAATGCGAAGCTGACAATGAGTTTTTGCTCTTATGCTGCAGTTACACTAACTGTAAGAGAAAAGAGATCTAATTAGCATAAAATTCACCAGTGTACAGGTGATTCTTCCATTTTGGGTTTTAAACAAATTCAAACTGCAGTGTTAATGTGCATTGGATAAGTGCTTTGTATCATAGAAGCTTATAAATTTTGATCTGTTGCAGGAATTCTAAAGCTTAATTGACTATATCAAGCCATGGCCCAAGACACTTTTTCCCTCAGAAGTAGTGCTGGATTAAACAGTTCTTCCCTTTTGCCACCTTCTTCCCAGAACCTTCACCTACATCAGTAACAGGACCCAATTCTCTGCATAGCCACATAAAAAGTTTGTGTTGGGTGATGGATCAGCATGGAGATAGGGCTTAAAACTTCCTCCTCTGGCAGCAGGGGCAGTTTATGCCAGTTTAGACTATTGAGGCAACCTCAGTTTTGGTTCGGCATCACCATAGTTTCAGCATAGCTAATCAAGATTACACTTCAGTGCTACTGAAAGAAACATCCTCGTGTTTTTCTCAAGATACTTGCTCCTCTCCCTTGTCTTGTGTTTGTGGCAATGCATATTTTGAGCAGTTGTATCAGTGAGATGATCTACGTGGTCACATAATCTAAAGATGATGATGATGATGATGATGGAAATAGTGAAGTGTTGCTTCTGGTGTCTGTGATCACAGCCCATCATAATTCTCCATTTTCCTAAAATCCCGGAGAGACAAATTTCTTGCTACTGCTTTTCATCTTAATGTCATGTCCAATTCCTTTCCTTTTAATTTCTAGATTGTGTGTTACCTGCCCTTGATGTTTCCGCACTATTTGCTCTGTTCTTTCATCTCCTCTGAAAACACCCCTACTAAGATATCGAACTATGCCAGTTGCAAAACTACACTTTTAAATTATGGAAGTAGAGTCTTGCTCTGTGTGTTGATTTTTCTTCTAAGTTTTACTGCTTCTGCAGTGAATCTAATTCCACTGTTTTTGACTTGTTTTCAAAAAGCTTGAAGGCTTCAAGCAAGTCTCTTCTGGAAGGCTTGTGCTTCTCCCCTCATCTTTCCTCTTTCATGCAAATTACTGCAACTTCCATTCTGTGCCAAATATTTGAAAATGTATTTTCTTACATTGACTCAGGAAAGCCCTTAATCCAAAACATATGTCCCACAGGAGTCAGTTAACAAATTTCATGTGTGGGTTTGGGTTTTTTTTGAACTGCAATATACCTTTGTCGAGTTTATTAGGCCACTACTTTTATTGTAGCTGTAGTGGTCTAACGACATAAGAACAAAGCTGCTTCAAAAACCAGAAAGTCCTGTTGCTCCTACCTTCCCAACAACCCCTTTAGATTATATGCCCTCACTCCTGCTCTACCTGCTGTAATTACCTGATTGTTCAATAAACTGATTCAACTTAACAACAAAACTAACTTTTTTTTGTGTTTAGTTTTCTGCCCAGTTGTTGAGTTGAGTCAATGCAGGAAAGGGTTAAAAGAATGTCAGAGCTGAAAAGAGGGGAAGGCACAAGGGAGGAGAGTGAAACCTCCCACCTGGGCAGCAAAGGAAGCCATCCTATGTAGCTTCAAGAAGGACAAGGTTTGTAGGGGGAGGTAATATCTTTTATTATAATAGCTGATATAGATGCAAAAAAAGAAGCAAGTTGTTCCCAAAACCTACTGGCTATTGCTAGGGTAGCAGCTACTTTAAAATTTAACTTCTTTCTGCAATTCTTGCTTCTTTTTCTGTACTGAAAAGTCTCCAAACTTTCTTTCCCTCAATCCCCTCATTCTCCACCGGTATTGATAATGTTGCTTTCTTTGCAGTGAGCCATGTAACGTGAACTTTTTTGAATGCGCTTTGCTTCCAGATTGCCTACAAGCATGTTTTTTCCTTTTCTGTGGTTTTCCTTCCCTTCATAAAATTTGCCACTAGTACATCACTTTAAATTACTTTTAGAAATTGAATGTACTAGTGGCAAATTTTATGAAGGGAAGGGAAACCACAGAAATGGACAATTTTTCCTCCCTTCTTTCTAGTCTACTAATTACTTACTTTTTGTATCCTCTATATATAAGAAGAAAGGTATAGGAAAGAGGGGAAGGCAACTAAACTCTTGTCAGTGTTTATGTGTAAACAAAGATAGCTTTGGCAGCATTTCAAGTTCTTCATTTGTCCTCAGGTCAGAGAGATAAATAGGAACTTTTAGATTATTTCTGTCTGTCTTTCATTCTGATTCGTTTCTTTGCTTACTCCTGTTCTTTTCTTTTAGCATCCATTATTTTACATCCTGCACATTTTCATGGTCTATCATCACCTTCATTGACATGGTTGCTCCCTAATTCTCCTCTCAGGGGACTCCCAGGCTACCTCTACCTTCACATCTTATGGGTTTATTTTCTCACTGCCACAGAGTTTTTTCACCAACCACATTTAATGGATTGGGACATCATCAGTTATGTTTTGTTTGCTACAGCAATTGTCAAGAAAGAGGAAGCATTTGGTTGCCCTCAGCTATGTCTGCAATACTGTGGTTATTTGATACTCCAAGTAGAGGAAGGTGATGATAACTGCTGACACGTGCTGGCTTGCTGTTGGTAATCACTAAATCTAAGCAGGCACAGAGTCAGCTTTGTACCACTACTTCTTACACAGCTGCAGGTTGTGGTACTGCACCCTGCCTCTGTCAGCCAGTTCACGGAGTTACCCCAAGCTCTGCTGTGTGAAATACACAGGTATTCCCAGATGCTTGGCTCATGTGTTTCATGCTGGACATTCTCCATTTCTTCTCAGACAGAGAGATATTCTCTGCAAGCCCCTCTCCCCAGTTCACTGCAGTCAAAGGTCAGAGACCTTCAGTTTTAGTAGTATAATGGGGAAAATGGAGTCTTTAGCCTCCATTGGGAATCTGAGGAGAAACATTATTTCCCTTTAACTGGTTGCTCTTTAAGCAGACATATTTCAAAAATACTTTGGCAAAATACCAAACATTGATTGACTTAGTTTGTATACTTCTTAGGGAAAACTCTTTGGAAATGCTTAAAAGGAGAATGCTTTCCAAGCTGTTTATTTAGAGATCTCTGGGTTTGGTTATCAATAAATCCCAAATTAAGCAAGACAGTGAAATTTTGTGTATTTAAACTTGAAATATCACCAGATTCATTTCTGCAGAAAGGACAGTCAGTCCTTGAATATTTTCATGCTTGATTTTCCTTTTCTTTGCCATGACTGAAGGAAAAGAAACCAATATTCTATGTCGACTCAGCAGACTCATACAGGGATCTCACTCCCCTTCTGCTGTTCTAGCCTATAATTGTAGATGGAGCACTAACTTTGAAATACAGTTCCATCACTAAATTTTAGAAAGCCATGTGAACGGCTCAAAAATATGTAAAATATGAGGTTTCTTTTTAACATATAAATTCTATCACCACTTTTTGTGTATTTAGCCTTCAAATAATTGTTTCATATAATTTTGAAACATTTTGACTTTCCATATATATTACATGATTTCTCTTAAAAAATAAAGCTATAGAAATATGTATTTGCATGGAAGAGGAAGAGATAAATATAGTTTTCATTCAACCTAGCATTAAAAATTTTCTAAAATGTGTAATTGTCATTCCAGGCCCTTTTGGAAATATTTTCATCTGTTAGGCACATTACTCAGTATCAATGTACTTACAGGCTTCAAAGCAATAATCTACTAATAAAAATGGAAATAAAATAATTTTCCTTCTACTCCTTGTCATACTTTGTTATATACTTCAATAGATGTTATAATGTAAGTAGGTTTCACACACTCGGAATTGTGAGGAAAAATTCGTACGGAAAACAAAACCTGGACTATTTCATTACTAACATAGCAATGCTCATGGCTTAAGAGAAGGTGATGGTGTTCCAAGGTGGTGGTGGTGGTGATGTCTAAGTAGATAGATGGGGATTTGCACTGTTGTGTGAACAATGCATATGAAAGAAAAGCTGTCTGATGCTTAAGCAATTCAAACGGTTCCGAAGTTAAACTTCCTTAAGAGAAATACTTTGAAGTATTTCCTTCATTCCCAAATCTTTTCACCTTAGATTTTACAGAACATTAACCCCAGAAAAGTCCCAAATTTATTGTATAATGTTGCCTGAAGCAAGAGATTCTCTTTTTCTTCCCTGCACAATATCTCAAACTCAGGCAGAAAATTTAGACGGAAAAACAGGAGGGAAAAGGCTAATCCGATAACAAAAATAAAAAATACTACACTGTTCAGAGGCAAGTGGCAACTGAGTCCCACACTGACACAGGACTGTAGCTCAGACAATATCCTGTAGGACTGAGCCAGGCCAGGGCAATAGTCAAAAAAGCAGAAGGAGAGGATGATAACAAGCTGCCCTGGACTCCAAGGTGCACCCACGGCAACGGAGCGGGAGTTACGGGCACACTGGTGGCAACGAGTAAGATGTTGCCATGGAACAGAGGTTGGGGTCCTTGCTGTCGGGTACCCAGATGCACGTACACTGTGTGTGGCACACAGACACGGGGCACAGCCGGCACCCTGCAGAGATGCAAACAAGCAGTCAGTGCATGGGAGAAGCACCGTGCCTTACTGTGGCACTCCTTGGGAACGCAAACCCGTACCTTTCAGCAGGTGGAGCCACAGCAGTAGGTTAGAACTGCCTGTCTGGTTGCAGAGCTGTATCATTAAAGTGATCTCTGTGGCACCCTCAATTTCTAAATAAAACCGCAGTCTAAACCATCTGCAGTGAGACTTGCACTGATGTTTTCTCCCAGTACATACAATCCATAGGATTACTTATAGTTCTGGTAAACAATCACAAGGCATAAAAAATGGAGAAATAGGAAGCATAATAATAAATAGCAATTAATACATCATTAAAGGTTTTCTTCCCAAGACAGAAGGAAATGGGGAACACAATGCATTTTGATGACAACCTCAGCAAAATTTCTGGATCCTACGCTTTGGGTACTTAATCATCCTGACATCTAGGCACTTCCATGGGAGTTTTGGCAGGGAAACTATCCAGGGAAAACTTTCTGTACAAGCAGACCCCTCAGACCGCTCGTCTTTTTTGTTGTTTTCAAAACAATGTGATTTTATCTTGATAACACAGCATAATAAACATATTTCAAATTGTCTTTTGTACTTCCTAGGCAATTGAGATTCAAGAATTTAATTTAGACTTCATTAAACAGTTATTATATATTAAACAAATAGTAGCTACATACTAAAACATATTTGCAGAGTATTATGGTGATGCAATAGGTCCATATCAATTTCACTGTTATGAATTTCTTTCATAACTTTTAATCCTTGGTGAGTGTTTAATAATCAGTATTCACATAACATACACTAACTGTCCTATTAAATCTAAATTAATTGTGGCTCAGGGAACATTAATTTAAAAGGTTGCCTATTTCCCCAGCAGATCTGATCTTTGTTTCATATTTTTCCATTAAAATTAGTGTTAAAGACAGAGTGAATTTGTTTCATTTAGAATCTAGTTACTAGGTGCTCTGAATGCCTGTGAATCATATACTGCCAAGCTTCTCTGCTAACAGCAATATTAACGATTCTCTCCCATTTTCTTCCAGTGTAATTAGAATTATCTGGAGATAATAAAGATAATAAAATATCACATATTTGTGTAGGAAAAGCAATCCCTATTGGCTGTAGGAACTGACATTCAGAAGTTCATTAAAACCAGTGAGTCAAAATTTGTCTGTGGGATTTGCATATTTCTAGTTTGCAAAATGACCAGCTCTCAGGAACAGATGTCACATTGAAAAAATTTTAAATACTTTTCCTGTTTATATGAATAATGAACCCCAAAGTGATGATCTAAAAGTGGCTCTATCCCCTGTCATCTGCAACATGTGAGAAGCTACACTAACACTGCATGTGGACCTTGATGAAGACTGCATAGCAATGAGCAATAATTGGCATCAGAGTGTTTTGGTAAGAGAACTGATATTTCATTGCAGAAAGGGTCAACAATCCTTGAAATTAATGTCAGAAGAAACTGTTGAATCTTATAGTCTAACATATAGGAAACCATCACTAGTCCATGTTGAACTCAGTAGATGGTAACTGATTCAAGCTCTCTAGAAAGATATTTCTGAGAACATCCAGAGCTAGAGAATTCATTGCTTCTTTTAGTAATCTATTTCCACTGCCTGTTCATCTTTAGTTTTAAAAATCAGTTACGCTTTTTTAAAAAAACTAGTATAAAGGCATTATTCGACATTCTGTATCCAATGTACAGGAATTGTTTCAATACACTGAACTCATATCAACTCGCAGTCTTTTTAAAGCCAAACTGTCTTTGTCATACAAAGGTCTCCCCTTCTGTGGATCTCTTCTTTTTTCCCTCCAGTTCCTCAACACCCCTGAAAAACAGTTGCCAAAACTGTATAGAGTATTCTAATACTAGCCTCATCAATGCCATGTAACTTCTTTGTTCCTATTTACCATTATTTCCAATTGCCGTGTTTTGTCTTTCTGTCACTGCACACTGAGAATCAGGAGCCCACTGAACTGGTGGTTTATAGATCTACCTTCAGTTCTTTGTCCTATCTAGATACCACACCTGGATATACCTGTATTGAAAACACAGGGATGTTTTAGCAACTGCTGAGCTACCCTTACACAGCATCAAAGCCTTTTTTGCTCACTCCACCCCACCAGTGAGGAGGCTGGGGGTGCACAAGTAATCAGGAGGGGACACTGCCAGAACAGCTGACCCCAACTGACCCAAGGCATATTCCATGCCTGTGGCATCATGCTCAGCATACACAGCTGGGGGAAGAAGGAGTAAGGGGGGACACATTTGGAGTGATAGCCAATGTTTGATGGAGCCCTGCTCTTCTGGAGATGTCTAAACACCTGCCTGCCCACAGGAAGTGGTGAATTAATTCCTTGGGGAGTAGTGAATGAGTTCCTTGCTTTTTTGGGGTGGACAGATTTTCCATTAAACTGTCTGACCTCAACCCATGGGTTTTCTCTTTTACCTTTCCAGTTTTCTCCCCCATCTTCCACCAGGGCAGTGAGCAAGCAGCTGTGTGGGCCTTGGGTGGTGAGCAGGGTTAAACCATGACACATAAAGCCAGACACTCCATAACTTTTGGCTCTTGCCATCTATTTCTTGCTATACAGCACTGATGTTGTAGCCGTAGCTGTAACCTGGCTGAAACAGTGAACTTTAATCTCAGCTGATTCATATCTGAAAAACTAAACAAACAACTGACAACATTTTACTTCACTGTCCCTCACACTCTGAGGAAGTACACACTCACAGAAAACAAGAAGTACAGGAATTAAGAGAGGATATGGTCTTGTGAGCCAAGGGTGGAAGGCACCTTGCTAGTCCTGTTTAAGCAGAACTTTCTCCTTTGCTCATTAACTCATTGGTTAATCGAATTAGATTTTATTAGTCCTGCTATTGTTTACTGCTCAATTTAATATCCATCTGCATTTCTTTGCCTCTGGAAACCAAGAGGAGGCTAAAATTGTATTACAATTTAAAAGAAGGGAATAAGTGAGGGTTGAGGAAAAATGAAGAAGAATTATAGACCACTAAATTTAACTTCAATATCTGACAAATAACTAGAACGATTAGTAAAGCAAGAGCAATCTCTATGTAAACAGGTTGAAGAAAACGCAGTGATAAATCGGTAACACATTTGTAGAAAGCATAAATCAAATGAAACCAAACTAATTGGTTTCTTGGATGAAATAATGAATGCACAAAGCAAAAGTGGTAGACAGAATTTCTTAATATTAGTGAAACACTGATCCTGGTGGCACATGGCATTCTCAAAAAGAAGTTAAGTTGGATTAAATAGAACCAGCACAAAATGAACACACAGGTAAATAAATCAAACACTGGAAAACTTTTCCAGTTGAAGGGATAGCTGGGAGTAGATCAAAAACACTTTGCATGATCAAACATCTTACATAGCTCAATTTAGACATGAAGGGATTTTTTTTTTTAATAACTAAAAAAAAAAAAAACCCATAAAACGGCATCTCATGTAAGAAACACCTAAATAAAGAAACTGAGCAGAGCAGCAAAAATGATAGCCATTTTGGTTCTATGCCAGCACCAGAATAACTTACATCAGCATCAGTTTTCTGCTACACAGCTGAGTTGCTTTATTTAGATATATTAAATATTCCAAAGCATATCTAAATAGAGCTTTAGTTGCTGCAGGATTATCTCAAATTTATTTATTGACGTTGCTTCTGTTGACTGGTATTTCTGTCCATTCATCTAAAATTGCAGGATTCATGAAATGTTTATGCCTTTTTGTTTTGACTGAGTGAAAAAAGATGTCTACTGGCAGTACATGTCTTTGGGATCTTTTGCTCTGTCTTCTTCATAAAAGCTAATAAAGATTCTTATGCTTATTTATTTGTTTTTACCACAGCAAATAGTCATGCTCTTGGCAGGTATGGCCATTTATGTTTTTTGACAACTAAGACAGTATTTTGGCTTTTAAGAATACAGAAACTTGTTCTTGTCCCAAAAGCTGATGTGCTAAGAGGCAATAGGTGATAGAGACATGAGGTCCCATGATATCAATGAGAGGCTCTTTGTAAGAATTACAGACAGCAGTTGTAACAGGAACATCAACTGCCTCATCATTGTCAAGAATTTTCATTGCAATTAGACAAAAGGAACATTTTTGGAAGTTTTAAAGGATGATTATCAAGTTAGTTTTGCAGATTCTTATGAAACAACCTTTCCAAGTTAAGAAGGGTAGCACACACCTGAACAGCAGGTGAGCTGATCAAATCTGACAATAAAACACAAATATATTTTAAGTGTTAGGATTAAAAATATAACGTTGAAAGGAGACATCAGTTGTAAAAAAAAAAAGGCTGAAATGCAGAGCACAGAGAATAGGCAGATGCAATGAACAGTGTTTTATACAAGAAAAAGCAAATACTATTAATTGTTAAAGAGTTGATTTTGTCTGCACATAGATTTCAGTAGTGTTTATTTTAATGCATAATGAATATATATATATGCCACAAATAAAATCCCAGTCAGTAAAACTTTTGCCATACAATTATCTAAACCAAGAATCAAATACAGTATCTGAGTAAGACTAGATGGCAGGAGCAGGAAGATTTTAAAAAGGCAGAATTGTACTACAGGATGACATTTAATCAAGGGAAATAGTACAATATGTATTCTGTCAGTTTCATTGAGTCTAGTCATGTGGCGGTGGTGCAACCCCTAGATATTCCACCAGAGTCACCAACCCAGCCCACATTCTCCATGTGGATTAATGAGGAAGTAAAATTGAATGATTTCTCCCCTCAGGACAGCGAGCCGGAGGGGGAGGGGGAAGGTGAGGCTGGGCAATCCCCTATGGCCCCTAATTTTCCCGCCTTTTGAGTTATCCTTCAAGTTTCTGTTCCACCGCTTTCCCCTCAGAGGTCATAATAATATTCATGAAGTTATTGTAATATGCATGTATGTCTGGAAGGTTCTCTTACCATGTTCAGTTGATTGGTTAATGCAAATATGTTCCCGCCCTGATCAAATATTATTGGGCATCTGTCATCCCTTGTCATTCTCTGATTGGTTTGAACCCTGGATCCTCCCCTTGTTCCGCCCCTTCTACCCAGTTTAAACCTCCCTGTCATATTTGCGGCTCGCTGTTTCGTAGCCCCTGGGCTACTGTCAGTTCGTGAGGCTGCAATAGACTTGGATGTTCGCTACAAAGGAGAGTCCCTCCGCTCCTTTGTCCTCGCTCTCGCTACTTACTATCCCGGCTGCAGCTGCTCACTGAGCCAGGGGGCTGACAGGCTGGGAGAGAGAGGCACAGACAGACTTGCTCTGCTTGCCAGCAGTCTGCCCTAAGCCAAGCGCTTGGAGTTGTCGCCCCGCTGACCATCGGGCAGGTCCAGCGGCCGCAGCGACATAGTCAATCTAATTGCCGTTTGCAGTCTGGAAGACAGCTCTTCTAACGTGGCCGTGGAGGGGACATATGGCTTCTTGTGGGACGTATATCCAAGACATGCACTGGAAAAACCCTATAATACTATCCCTTGCAGATAGTGCCTGTAGGAGAGGCAATCTATAACAGCTGTTTATAGCCCTGTGGCCATGGCAGCACCAAGAGCAGCACAAGCTTGCCACCCAAACGTTTATGTGACTCTTTAGTCAATTGCACAGTGGGTATCACAGTAACAGTGCTAACAGCACATCAGCTAGTTAGCTGAAACTCAGCCTCTGGAAGTACACAGAGATAATCACAACGTTCATTAAAGAATAAAGTTTCTTCTGGAAGGAAAAGCATCACTCCTGACAGGTTGATATTCCATGTTTCCCCAAAGCGCCTTTTGTTCAGTTAACTCGCTTTGCCTAATTTGAGAGAGTGAACTGACTGGATTGCATGCAATTGTCAGCCTTGGTACACTGTGCCTAACCTTCTCCAGCCCTTAGCAGAGGGTGAGAGAAAGTTCATTTGCTCACTGGAAGTTCGTGTGCTTTTTTTCTGAAAATGCTGGTCATTGCCACACAGAGAATACTCATATAGTTGGATGCACTGCATCTAATCCAGTATATCATGCCTTATGATCCTAGCAAATAAACAGGATCCACTGAAAAAGTACTATGAAAATCCTAAGAGAAAGGAGAAGGTGTGATGACCTTCTCAGGCCATGACAGCAGTATAGGGAAGCAAAGCTGCATGAGTTTCAATTAATTAATTATTTCATGACACAGAAAAAGAAGTAGTATTGAAAGTCCCTAAGGAGACTTCAATTTGTGATAAATTAAATTTTTCTATACTAGTATGCTAGGATCTTGCCATATGTTTTAATATATCATTACCTTGTGTGGATAATTGCAGTGTGCTAACATAAATGCACTTGTCCAAATTTCACATGATTGTAAACCAATAGTCTAATTTTATTAGGTTTGCCCACTTTTTCCACTAGATAAAGCCCTTTATCATCCACTATGGAATTATTTTCGTAATATAAAGGGTAGCTCCTCCCACAAGATTTTGACAGCCTTGTGAAGCTGAGTTCAGTAAATGCCCAGCCATTGCTCTCTCAGCACCTTACCCCACCAGCTGAAGATGCAGTTAGATTTTATCTCTCACAGGACAGGAAGCATAGAGTTTGTATTCATGTAGGTTGATTTAAGCTAAGAACATAACCGCATTTAATCCACTTCATGTTGAATGATCTAATCCTTTGCGATTTTGGAGCCGCATAAAAGTGCTGTAAGTATTAGCAAGTTCATATTTCTGATTTAAAATGCCTGGGGTGCTTGAACTGACGCTGTGCATCTGCCTTGCTTAGGTAGCGTTTGTCAATGAAAGACCCTCATTCTCAGCATTTGTGCCCTAGATAGTTTGGCAAGTCATTGTATTTGTATCTTCAGAGTATGCTCCAGTTTTCCTAGGCTCTTTTCTGAATAGAGTATGTACTATCAGGAGAACAATTATTTCTTCATAAACAATGCCCAGGTTGATGACGATACTGTTTATAAAATTCACCTGTTTCATAGTCAAGCAGTATATTATATAAATGTGAAAATAAAATGCTTATTTTAGAGTCTTAAAGCAGCACAGCTGAAGATCTTCTTCCTCTCCTAAATGCAAATGCTATTAAAATCACTTTTTCAGCAATTAAAGAGCATTAGGTAGACTTTCAGTTAAGATAAATTTACCTCAAAAATGTATTCATCACTCTCTTCAAAAGTAAAGCCCCAAAGCAAAATACACATAGTTGCCAGCAGCTTTAGTCAAAGCTAAAATTAGCCATGCTGATTAAGTGGATTTTGCATAACCTTAACTATTAATCCCTCATATTGGTCTTCTTTTCTTTGCAAAATCTTTAAGTACCAACAACCTAAAGGTTTATAGAGTCACTTTTTAATACTACTTAGTTAAGATTTAATCCTTTGTATAATAGTGAACACTGGCACCATCTTTTAATAGCCCAAGATTTCTAACATGCACTTGCTGAACAAAACAGACATTTTCAATTCCAGGGAAATAATGGCAATACACATAGAACAGAAGAACTTCGATTTAAAGAATTAAAAAATGTACTTACAAGAGATAAAATGGAACTAACAGTAAATTAATCTCTCAGTTTTCACTCTTTCCTTAAATAGTATTCTTTTCATGCTTAATTCTTTCCCCTTCCATTTTCTTTAACTCAGCTCCTTATTTTCTAACAGCTAGATTGCCTCCCATCTTACCTGGCTAAGGAAGACATAAATTACATTTTCCAGAAGACCAATAATGAATTTGACTCCAAGTGTCTTTCTGAAAGCAACCCCTGTTTTATAGACATTTCTTCTGAAAAGGCAAGATAGTACTGAGTCTTGGATCATTCTGTTGCTGTCAGAGGGAAATTAAATTACTGCCTTTAAAAGTTGAAAGTGTTCCTATTTTCAGAGTAGGTCAAGGAGGAGTGAAGTAAGTTGTTCTTCATAAAGTGGTGTGCCTTTGCAAACTTTGACTCTTGTGTGGGGCTGGTCCTGCTAGCAGAGGGTGCTTTCTCTGAAGATTTATCTAACACCTTTGGCTTCAGATTTGCTCCAGGCTAAGAGTGCAAATATTACTAGCTATCCAAGCTCAGCCAACACCTGGAAGCTCATTAGTTTACCATAACTCCTTTGTGTGCCCCAGCCCTGCCTCAGCATTTCATAGCATTTGCTCATCTGCCTGTTTTTTTACAAAAAGTAATCAACCTTCACATTTTGTAATAATTTGCATTTTCTGATATTTATTTTTTTAGCACCAATAATTTGAAAAGAGTTTGGCAGCATCAGTGATCCTGCTTCCTTGACTTTAAAAATAATTAACAGAAATCCAAAAAAAAAAAAAGCTATTATAGGTAGCTGACAATTATAGCTCACACGTCTGTTTTGCCAGTCAAACAATTAAAAAAATCAATTATAAGGCAGATTATTAATTAATTGAGTAGTAAACATTTTTGCTCTTTTATATCAGCTAAGGTTTTTTTCATCTGTGTTTGAGCATTAATTCATTAATTGTTTTAAACATCACTTTATCAGCAGTAAACTCAAAGCAGCTGACAGTTGGGTTTTGTTTATATATTTGATCAATATAACCAGCTGAAAACTTTCAGATCATTGATCATGTCATGTTCTGCTGAGTAACTAGCAAGTAAAACTGTATATTTGGAAACTGGTGACTTAGTGGTTCAAGAGTCAGTCCAGCAAGAAACTGAAGCTGGCTAGAACAGGCTTTCTTTTCTTCTTTGTCTTCTTCTTCAGCAGGTGATCTTCTGGATGATCCATGATCTCATCTCTAATCTTCATGATATTTTTCCTCTTTTTTAAGACAGGTTTTAAGACAGATTGTTGTTCCATTGATCACCTTAGCCTGCTGTCTGTACTGCATTGTGAAAGTACTAGAAATTGTACTCCAGATGAAGAGCATAGTGACATTTGTAGGGTTTTTTAATGTTTCCTTTCTGTCCTTTTCAGCTATTTATGACTTTGTCAAACTTTCACCTTCACATCTGAAATTTCTTAAATATGATCATTGACCAAATGTCAATTTTATCCTAGTTCACTTATTAGGTTTGAGAAAAAAAAAAAGTCATCCAGTTTTGTGATCTTAAGTCACGTAACAGTTTGTTTTTCCTTACATGAAGGGTTGTGGATTTTTTCTTACAGAGTTTTAAGCAAGCCTCATATCTGAAGACTTTGAAGTTTATCTCAGAGAACACTTAGTATAGACATGTTCTTTTCAGTGTTTTTTTACCAGTCTGTTGCTATTTGGTACACTTATAAAGATTATCCAAGCTGTTTGGTTTTTTTTTAAATGGTATGGATCTTGTACGGAAAGAAACAGCTTTAAGAAACAAATGAAATTATGAAATTGCCAATATTTGGAAACTTGAATTATTTCCTCCCCTCTTGATGAGGTTCCTGTCTTAGAATTAAGTCCATGCAAGCAATTTATGTCACTACATGATGCAGTGACACTGCATGGGAGACAAGCACCCAGGAGAGATTGCACAATGGTCAAGGAGTTATAGAGACACAGTGCTTGCAGAAGTGAGCAGAATGAGTGAACTCAAGGCAGGTTACAAGTATCAAATGCTGTGTGTGGAATAATAGCATTACTCCATAGAATTCCTTGAATTATGATCAAATAACCCAACAATTTTTTTTTTTTTTGCTTTTTCCAGCCCTAAACAAAAGTTTCCTTAATTTATCTTAGAGATGAATAACTATGAAAACATACTATTCAAGCTTTAATGATTGTTAAGAGGATAAATTTTAAAGTGCTATAGGTGGGCAGTGACAGAGATAAACCATAATGGAAAAGCATAGCAGGTTTTTGATGCTGTCCATGGAAAAGCTATTGTGCTCGGATAGGTTTGTCACTTCTGTTAAAATTCCAGTCCCACAGTCAAATACTTATCCATCCTCTTAGTAGATTGTGATCACAACTCTCTTCAAAAGCAACTATAATTATGTCTTTTATAAAATCACCTCTTTCCCTTACAGATTCACAGGAAAAATTTGAATAATTAAAAGGTAATCCCTAATGTCATTACAGGGTTCATATTTGAGTTGGTTGTGTACTGAGCACATGCCTTTAATATTTCCTTCTCCACAGAAGCTGAGATTCTATAGTATTGACTTTAACAGGCAATCATTCAACTTTTAAACTTTTAAGATACAAAGTAAATTTAGTACAGGAAACCTGCTATTGCAAACTTATGGATGAATGGATATATTTCAGCATCCACTCAGCAGTACATGCAGGTTACTGCAGGGAAGGGCAGAGCTGACATACGTGATTTTGGGTTTCAGGTCCTCTTTCTGACATTTTAACATTTCAGTTACAAAGCTCTGTTAATGTCAGTTTTTAAAGGAATATACAAAGTTTCATATTCTGTTGAGCATTTCAACAGACATGCTTGCCAGAATAAAGCAGACGTGTCTATTTTCTTTCAATGTATACCTCAATATGAAAGACAACTAAAGCTGATAAAAAACTTCTAGCTTTCCATTTTTATAGTTATATATTGTAAAGTAAACATCTATCTGCATGTTTCCTTAGCTTTTCAGAAATATGCTCAGTGCTAGGTAATCCTGCAGCAGTTGTGAGAGAAGGTACAGATAGTTATTGTCCTCTGAAAAGGACATGTGCCTGAGGAAAGATCTAAATGTTTTCCTAATCCTGATATTGATCTTTTGTGTGGCTTCTGAGAAATCATTTCTCTTTTCATTAGGGGCTCTTTTCTCCTGTGTAGTGTCTTTCCAGGGACAGAGAAAGAGCACTATAATCTTTTTGCACTGAATGCTTCCAGTATTGTGGCAGGAAACAATTGGTATGAGTATATTAATTTTTTTGTAAGGATTCTTTGTCTTTTGGCAGTGTTATTCCCTAAGTATTGTGTTCTCTTTCCATTATTTCTCTGTGAACAGCCCTCATTTGAAAACTCAGCACACTCAAGGGAAAAAACCGGAAGTTTCAAATTAGTATCACTTTATTTTTAAATAGACAAAAAACCAGTGCCTAGAGAAATTAATGGCTATAAAGAATTCCTTGGAAATAAAGAGGTATAGTGATAAACAGAAGTTAGAGTAATCACAAGATCTTCTCTTTAAAAAGTGTCCCCAGCTTGCTCTGTCATGCTGAGGTTCTCACTGAACTACTGTAGGAGAACAAAGATTTTGTTCATTTTAAACTTTCTCCTTGAATAGCAAAGGTATGGTTAAGGCACTAATCCAACTGGATAACAACTGCAAGCTTTATGACCAATACCACGTGACACAAAGCATGATGAAAGATACGTATCTGGGGTCTGTTCTGGGCATCAATCCAGGGCTGTGTTCTGTAACTGCAGGAAAAATACCAAACCTGCAGCCTTGAGAAAATCCTCAGAAATATTCTATGTATCATATGTTTATGAGGACTTGGCTAATCTTGACTGGGAGAAGGAGAGTGAAATGAAAAATCCAAATCCCTTTTGCAATACCTGTTAGCACCCCATGACATAGTGGAAGTTCAGCCATGTTAAAAGGAGACTGCGAAAGCAGCTTTAAAAATATCACTTACAGTCATATGAAAAAAATATTTTGATGGACGAAAAATTTTGACAACACTCATGTATGTTCAGCCATGTTAAAAGGAGACTGCGAAAGCAGCTTTAAAAATATCACTTACAGTCATATGAAAAAAATATTTTGATGGACGAAAAATTTTGACAACACTCATGTATGTTCAGCCATGTTAAAAGGAGACTGCGAAAGCAGCTTTAAAAATATCACTTACAGTCATATGAAAAAAATATTTTGATGGACGAAAAATTTTGACAACACTCATGTATTATTTTCTCCTCCTTTTATTCCAGTTCATTAAGGTTTATTTTGGTGAAAGCTAAAACTTATCCAACTGTCAGTGACTAATGGAAAGCTTGTGTTGATTTTGTTTGTAGGGCCTGTGTCCATATAAAGTCCAAAATGGAAATCTTTTGGTATTCTACTTGTGGAAGTGTGATAGAATTCACATTTTTTCCACTCTATTCTGGGGAATTCTGGACTAAGATGTTTAAAAGGAGGAAAACAGTGAGCATGGAAAGATGAGGTCTAAAAAGAAATTACTATGACTTTAATTTTTTGCCCTTCTGTTGAAAACTGAGATTTAGAACCAAGATATTTTGTCAGAATGCAACATTATGGTACACTTTTTTATCAAAAAAATACCTAGGATGCCAAAAAAAAGAAAAAAAAAATGGCGGGGGGGTAATTTTTAAGTTCAGCACAGGATAACCAATACGTGCTTCTTAAGACATTCATCTGATTATTGAAAAATACATATTCTAACTTGACTTAGGCTAAACAAGGACTGGACTCTTGCATATGTTTCATTTAAGATGTCTAATAACCATTGCATCTCTTCTTCATTATTTCAGACCACAGGTCTGGCTGCCTTTTTCTTTTCAGTCTCAAATTTGTATGGCTGGTATGGATCAGAGGCATCTGAACTATGAGATTTTTGCAGAAAGACAAGATAGCTTTAGCACCTCTAGGTACGGACTGAGGAGTGAATCACAAGTGGGACACCAATGACACACGCTTGTCATCTTACCTCTCTTGCCCTATATATTAAGATACCATAAATTTGGACCCAGTATAAAAGCCTTGGAGAAGAAATACACATTATGTAAGCTCGGTGGAGAACTTGTTAATGTTTGATTGTGTAATCTGCCAAAGATTCTGCTTTGAGAATGCTTCAGCCCCCATCATCTTCTCCCCATTAAGTGGATTGGACTGCTCCTACAGAGATGGAGCAGGCTCTGTGCTAGAACTTGGAGGCCCAACAAGAGTTTCCCTGCCATTCTCGTGCTACTGCCAAAGGCTGTGTTTTACAAAACCACAAAAAACAAACCATAACAAAACAGACGCTAAGATCATGAATCCAGGCCAGAAACAGAGTATAAAATAATCGGTAATCAGTAGAGCACAGTCTGCTGGAGAACTTGGAACTCAACGTAAAGTCACTCACGCTTTGGCAAGGAAGAAAATAACTGAAACCAATGGCAAGCTGTAGTAATAGTCCACATAAAAGCTTTCTATTGCTACAGCTTCTTGGCTTGACTGTGATAGAGAGAAGAGTGATGTGGGTAGTAGCACCACCACTGGACAGATTTTACATACATTTAGTAAGCTGCTATGTGTATTCTGCTAAACAGTGGTAATTCACAAAATCTGCTTTTCAAAGGCTAGAAAATAAAAGGTTGCCTTTGTTCCCTTACCCCAATCTATGCCATAGATCATGATGTAGTCTTTTAATTACATAAACACAATTTTTTCTACAGACCTCTGTGGGAATGGGAGGAACTAGAAACATTTCTAAGAGCTCAATGTGCATGTGTGCCCAATACCCACATCCTCAGAGTTCTAACTATTGTCTCCTATGGGATATTGATCACTCAGCCCCTAAAAGCTTTCATACATCAACCATTACTAGGTCTATTCACCAGCTTAGTCTGAAGGGCAATTAAGAGAGAATCAAAGGAGCTCCATCTAAAAATAGTCTTACTTACCCATAAACTCCACTTGTTTTGTGTGTGCTTATAAAATTCTGAAGAACTTCATCAGAAGGGAAAAAGTGTCTATGATTTCATCTACACTATGCCACTGTTCCGTTTACTCTATGCCAAACTGAAATATGAGGGAAGATATAAAGAGCTTAAATTGAGTGAGATACAGTATTTATCCATGTGACTTCTTTATTAAGGAGACAACCTCTGTGATGATAAAAAGGTCAGTTCTGCCCTATTATGCCTACTGTATCCTTTAATCTTTTTTTCTTTATGTGTTGAAATCAAGATATAGAAAGCTATGTTAAACAGTTGTATTGATTTTTTTTTTCATTTTATTCCATTAGTTTAGCTTCAGGGTCAGGTACATGTTTTGTTATATTTCCAGAATAACATAGTCCTGAGACATCACTGCACATCTGTAATACTGTTTGGAAGACTATATATATGTGTGTGCGTATATATAACTATGTATGTATGTATAAAACTCAAGTTGTTTGAAAAATAACCTGTATTTACTGAATTTCAAATAGGTATTTGAATTACTTTGTTAAATTAACGTACTGCTGTACATCTCCTTTTCCAGGTGCAAGCAGTACTGCTCACTACTGTTTTGCAGGATAAAAATGAGGAGTACAATGGATAGTATTTCTTGCAAAAGGAAAAAATATTTACAGGATAATGGTGTAGCACAAATCTTTTGAAAAGTAATATCAACTACTGTCTCTCATAGTGTGCTGCCGTTTAATATTAGATGGTTCCATATTGCTGATACAGGGAAGTGAATTTTTTGTAAATGCACTAATATAATGGGATTTCTTAATCCTGACTGGTGGAAGAAGCTTTTCAAGCATATTTGCTGAAGTCATAGTCAATGTCATTAGTCATAGTCAGTGACAGGAGAAACAACATTTCTGGAAGAAAAAGAAAATGAAAGATACAGTTTCTGTGCTATATAAACTAGTTGCACTATTTCAAGCTAATTCTGAAAACAAATAGTGGACTCTGCAGGACTTTATACATATTGTAAATGTTGAAATAATTTTGTTTTTTCAATATATCCCTAATATAAAATATGTCTGGGCAGAATCCTTTTCTGGTTTATTCTATGAT